>PNEQ01043058.1:0-16076 GCA_003012365.1 Medauroidea extradentata | reverse complement strand
GCTTTTCAGCTGTTATTTTGTAAGTCTCTCTTATTTCAACACAGTTTTAATTTCATACTTTTTACACTTATTGGTACGGACATCTTTTTTTTTTCAGATATTTTGCCCACTGAAGCCACTGTTACAGCATCATTTGTTGCAGATGTGGATGCTATTTTTGATAGCTTCAATGGAAGTGAACACTACCCCCAGTCTGGAAAATAATTTATGTGTACTCTGTCTGACTACAACCCTCACATCGAAGTCTGGCAAAAGCCAAAAGAAAATTCACAACTGATATTTTCGCAACGATCCTTCAGCAGATAGAAGACTTAACTTCCAATAAAAATTAAAACCTCCACCATGTAGGTCGGGCAAGCGCCGCAGTTATGTGCGATATTCTCCTCAGTGGGGAAGAATTACATCAATTAATGCAACAATCCACCTATGGAGTGTGTTGGCCGAAGCCAGCTTTCAGTATCTACAGCTTCGAAACCTTTAACCAGGATGCATTGGAGAATCTATTTGGGGCAGTTTGGTCATTTTGTTGGTCCAGTTATTACCCAAACACATCACAGTTCACAGCTTTTTCGAAGACTGCAACAACAATCTGGCCTTGAAAGATTACACTGATTACTGCCAGGCAGATAATGCTACTGTGCGAGTGACTTGCGAGGTTTTCTGTCAAGACATGAACCTTCCAGAGATGATCAGTCTTCAGGTGAAGTGGTTAAGTTCTGTGGCGAGAGTTATGTTAGCACAGTGGCAGAAACTGAAATGGCAGTTCAGACTTGAGATGCATCTGTGATGCCAGCTGCCTATGTTGCCGGGTAAGTTGTAGGGAGAATATTAAAGAAACTTTCTTTTCATGAGTGTGGTAAGCTATTTATGGTCTGTAAAGAAGACATTTGTAATACTGCGAATAAAAATATCAACTACATTACAGCAATTTACTTATCCATCAACGAATTTGGGTAAAGAGGTTGCCCATATTAAATTCAGTTTTGAGGAAATTATTTCTACTTGTCACAGATAATACAAACAGGACGGGGTTCACCAAAATAGTAAATACCTGTGCGTATCACGAATGTGTCCGACTGAGAAGTATGTAACAAAGACAGCGTCTTTGTGCACCAGCCGCATACATCGCTTATGCAAATTACAATGGGGTACGCATTGCATCCATCAATTTTGATGAAATTTCAATTAATTTCAGTATTAGCACAGGAAATGGTTTGCTCCTTTGATCATTCGCTATCTTTGACAATGTAGTTCATTCCACGAGGCATGGAACAGAACATATTCATCCTTTCTGATCAGTCAAATAATGAACTTCGCACCAAATGCACTAGGAGAATAAGGAGAACTTGCTGATAAAAATTATGAGTTTATTCAATGGATAATATTTTGAAGAGTGCATAACATTAATGAATTGAAATGACCGTATTTAAAAACAAATCCTCGCGCACATGTTCCCAAACCAAATTATAATAGAAAATTTGGCCACTGAACTTTTCAGTCAGTAAGTTGCAAAAGCAATGACAATTTTTACACTAACATTAGAAGTTACCGAGTATTAACGTTTAGCAGCAACACCAAGACTCATACGGATCATAACATATTTTATGAAAATATAAAATTTAATCTTTCCGGGAAACGTAGTGCATTTTACCTACTACATTTGGCCTTTCTGTTGGTTTCCTCAGTCAGTTCATCATGATTTTTTACAATAAAAATGTAACACATTAGCTCATTTACACAGCTCCAAAAAAACTGTCCATGCATGATTGTGAACACAGTACAGCAGTTCACAGACTCAGATATGATGATTTGCAGGATGTGTTGATAATCCTTGCATCTAGCAGCAGTAGTAACAATGTTGCCACATGCAAGCTGGACAGACCGTGATGCAGTAAGTGATGTATACAAATGCAGGCAGTGTTGGCGGCTCAAGACTTGCTACTGGCGGTGCTGCTACCTACCCACTCAGCCCATAGTACTCTCCTCTGGTTCTACCAGCTACGAGTACTTCCCCGGGTTCGGCTTCTACAAGATCCACTTGCAGCCACAGACATGGGCGGAGGCTCTACAGACATACCTGCAGGACGGAGGACATCTGGGCGTCATCAGCTTTACAGAACAGGCATAACTCTATACCAGCCTCACTGCCAGACATCAATCGTTCCCCGAAGCTAGCAACCAGGAATTAATCTTCGTCGGTTTTACGGAGTTCCACGACTGCAGGGACTTCTCTCACTATTGAAGGTAGTACAACCTCCATTACTCAGCAACCTGTTGAAACCCCAACACCACTGCAATCAGCATTAATTATATAAAATACTAGCTACATTTTCCTTGGCACTGTTTACAAGTAGTACTCCAAGTTTTAAACCCTTACTGTCCTTACAGTGACTTCTGAAATAATATCCTGAAATTAAGTTTTAAAAATATATATATACGTAGGGTACCATGGAAAGTTTCTTCGATTTTCAAAAAGGTATTGCTTCTTAAATATTGCATTTAAGTAGCAAAAATGATTTCTTAGTGATGAAATAAAGCATCGAACACACAAAGATTTATTCCATAATACAGATCTTCATAAACATAACAGAATGTGTAACACTTTATTTTTACCAAATGTTTAAATAGCACACAGTGTATCACGTATTCGTTGGCAATATAGCTTTTCAACTTTCACGTATATTTTGCTTTAACATTATATGTACAAGAACATGCGAGTATATTATAACATAATAAAACAAACGTCTCATGTTGCAGGAATCCTACTCGCCGAGTCAGGTTACTCTCCAAGTTGGCAGCTGGTTAACCCAACAACCATAATTGTATAGTAGCAAAGTGTGGCTCTATCCACCACAAGGCTGAGCTCAACGACAGTCCCTGCTCCAACACGCTGCCCTTCGTCTGTGAACTGAAATACCCTTCCACAACTTTGATTCATTAAAATACATTTCATGTTCCATACTTCAGAAATGTATATTTAAATGTGTAGAAATAAGAGTTAAACCATTTTAAAAATTCTAGAAATTATTGTGTTTTACAACACACCGAAATATGAGTAAAACATAATTTTGACGGACACATGCTCACGAAAATTTTGAAATACTTTTTCCAATATTTCCATACTGTTATGTATTAACACACACCCTATTTTGTGTGATGTGTGTATACATCTTTATACTGAAAGTTATTCCTTTTGAAAGTTTAATAGTTTTATCGTCACTTTAGATATAAGGCTAAAACATAAAAAAATAACAAAAAATAACACCAACTTAAAAAAATCTACTCTGAAAAATGCACTAAAAAGTAACAAATAATTACATTACTTATAGACTACTCAGAATACAATCAATTTATTAGACAGTAATATACAATTATTGTTGATTTTGGAAATGGTCCAAGCCAAGGTCAACGAACATGTAACGAAGTAGCGAAGATATAAATCAAATTTAATGAAGTTTAATGCTGGCTGCAAATAAGCATTTATTATTTGACACAAATACAGCAGCCATGCGGGGTTGAACAACATGGAGCGACGCGGCGGGTGTATTCCGCGGGGCTGGGAGGGGAGCAGCCTGAGTGAGCAGACGCGCGAGAGTAGATGTCGACAGTAGTTTACAATATCTAAATTTCCGATGCGCTTGTAGGGTAAGATAGTATACGAGTACGCAATAGGGTAAGAGTACGCAGGGCTTTTTTTTAATGTTGGCATAACTGCAAGCTCAAGTCAGTTATGTGTTTAGACGTGTATACATGACCGCTGTTTTTAACTACGTTGTTATCGCTTCCACGCATTTTGTCTTCAAGTTATCAGGTAAGAAGTGATTTACTATAATTAGTATGCATGTTTTGAAACAAAGGATGTAACGTTTCTCAAATCTTTAACATTGTTAATGCCGATTAAAGTTTGTTTTGTAACAACAGTCGGCATGTCCGCAACAACATAGCGTGGTTAGTGTCTCCTTATGTTCACAGTGCTGCCATCTGTTGGCGATGAAGTGAAACACTACGGCGGTGGCTAAAAGTGTGCACTGAGATTGTCACTGCGTACTCTTAGCGGTCTGATCTGGTTTTAATTACATAAACGGAAACCTTCTTTCATGAGAGATATATTACATTGTTTATAATTAAGTGACAACAGAAATACCAAATACATATATGCTTATTCATATTACCACTATTTATTACTTTGATATGCATTTACTTTCTTGTTTTGCAGATCTGATATCTTGAAGAATACCTCCGTACAAACGGAAAAGTGACAGGAAATTTTAGAAGAGGCAAAACAGATTACAGAGGCTGGTGATAGTGAAAGGAAAGTGGCATCAAGATTATCAGCAGCCCCAAAACCACCACATCAAGAACAAGAGTCCCATGTAGGCCAGCAAACACAGCATCAGCCTCTCACAACTCACCAAACCCAGGCCCCCCACAGCACTTCCCAGAAATACAAAGAATAAAAAATTAATCATCCCAGAATCTCAATACCAAGAATCAGAGCACGAAACTGAACCTGAAACAAATGATGAAGCAAACACCCCAACAAGCAACAAGTACAGCACCCTTGAAGAACAGAACAGATACGATGAAGCAGACTCAGGCTCATCCACAGTAACCTCAGAAGACTCTAAAATGGCACATGAAAATTTCACCACAGTCACATACCACAGGAAACGCAGACAATCAAACTCCTCAAGCAACTCAGAACTATCAACCCTAGAACATGGCCCCAAGAAAAGAGTACACGACAAACCAACCACACACCACACAGCCCCCCCCCCCCCCAAAAAAAAAACCCGCAACCACACCACCTCATCATCCCAACTCACCACACAACCAACCTCAAACCAGCAGTACCCAGAAAAGCCCCACCCATCTACTGCAAGGGAACACTAGGCACAAATCCAACAGCTGGCATCACAGACCTCCAAAGAGAAATTGGCCCCTTCAAGATCATACAGGAAGGCAACAGGTTAATATACGACCAAGAAAACTTTGACACCCACAAAAAACTACAATTCCTCACCAAAAATAAAGCAGAACCCTACACCTACTCAGTCCCAGGAGAAAAATACTTCCATAAGAGTCATACTCAAAAACATACAAGGCACCCATCCAGAAGACATAGCAGATGACGTCAAGCACCAAGGCATCCCACATCCAAAAGTCTCTATACTCGGTGAACCAGAAATCAAATGCTCACCCTTTTACTCCCCATCAGTTCTAGTCACAGTCCAAGACAAAGCAATAGAAGCCAAATTATACAAAATCACCCACATTCTCCACTACATCAACTGCACCGAACCATACCAATCTCTCACACCAAAAATATGCCACACATGCCAAAGTTATGGACACGTTGCCACAAACTGCTACAGACCCCCCAAATGCCAGAAATTCTCACAAACCCACTTCACCAAAAACTGCCAGATCACCTCCAAAAAGGACCTGAAATGCCCTAACTGTGGTGGCAACCACGAGGGAGACTCCAGAACCTGCCCCAAACGCATTGAAAGTACAGACCAACTAAAAGCTAGAATGACACTACCCCAGCTTCTTCCAAACTTCTCCACCACATCATCACCCCCTCAAACAATACCCTCATTGCTCACAATGCCCCCTCTACAACCTCGAACTCATAGACCATTCCAACATCGAATGCCACCAAGCTACACACAACAACCCCAAATGCCACCAAGACACCCACAACACACACAAATGACACCCCAACCTCACCCACACTACACCCCAACATACTAAGCAGTGACAAACAACACCCATCTTCACCAAATGACACCAAGGGCAACCCCCATCAGCACCACACCTGAACACAAACAAACTCAACCACCACTTTTACCGTCTCAAACCACAGAAATGTTTGCAACCCTCAATGATATCAAAGACCATCTTTAACGTAATCAAACCATTCCTTCCACTCATCCGACAAACAGCACAAAAACTCAGAAACACCACAGATCCAACCGAAAGACTCAACATCATCTTAACAGCTTTCACTGAGGTCTGTGATGGACAGCAAAATTAAAATAGCAGTATGGAACGCAAGATCCTTATGACAGAAACAAGACCTGGAAGAAATCATTGCCACCCACCACCCGCATATCATCGCAATAACTGAAACCTGGCTCACACCATCACAACCACTAAAGATAAAAGGCTACCACACCACAAGAAGAGACCGTATCAACAGACGAGGAGGAGTCGGCATCTTAGTTCACAACTCAATACCATTCCCCACCCTCACCAATCATCAATACAAAGAAATAGAAGCAACAGCAATCCTGATAACATGACCACAAGAAACCACCACACTGGCAGCAATATACATCAAGAATAATGACACCCTACCAACCACCGACCTTGAAGCACTATTCACCCTCGACAGCCGCCTTGTACTGATGGGGGGACTTCAACGCAGCCCACCACTCATGGAACAGCCCAAACACAAACAGACTCGGAAACCAACCTCCTTTTTTTGCAACTAAACTCCACACCATCCAAGCCCCCACAACTCACACCTACCAAGCAGCCCACAGCTTCAACTACCAAGCCACTCTTGACTTCTTCCTCACAACCCCAAACATAACCATCAACAACATCACAGTAAACTACACTGGAACATCAGATCACTTTCCTGTCATCGGAGAAATTCAAATACACCTCAACCAAACTCCCACATTCCAACTACACCAAAGCCAACTGGGAACTTTTCCGACACAGCACCTCCAACAGCCTACAGCTCAATGCCACCATAGACTCAACAGACAAAATTGACCAACACCTCACCATCCTCACAAAATCCATCCACCAAGCAGCACTTTCATCCATCTCCCTGATTGACTCTTCAAACACACCCCACAATACCACCACACATCAGACAACTCCAAAAACTCAGAAACAAACAAAGAAGACTCTGGCAAACAACAAGAAACCCACACCATCTGCCCTCATAAATCCATATCAAAAACACATGCAAAAACACGTATCAGACGTGGAAAGAAGAGGAAGCCACAAAGAAAATGAAGACCCTCTCAGTACAAGGAGGCTCAGTCTGGAAGTACCTCAAGAAGATGAAAGCAAAACCAACCGTCATCCCACCTCTACACACAGACTCCGGCATCATAGAAGACACCACAGAGAAAGCAGAAGCCCTAGCCAAACACTTTAAAAAAACATACATCCCACCAACAATCCCACACACCCTCTCATCAGACGAAGAAACCCACAGCAACTTCAACCCCCAACCACTACTCAACTCCTACCCAGACACCCCATTAAATTACCCCAGGCGAACTCAAATACACCCTCACCAAAACACTGAGAACTTCTGCCGCCCCAGGAAATGACAACATACCCAATTCACTCATCATACATCTCCCGCCAAAAGCCACCATATACCTCACGAAAATACTAAATGCCTACCTAATACACACCTAATTCCCCACAGCTTGGAAAACAGCCATCATCCCAATTGCCAAACCACACAAAAGCCCAACACTCGCTACATCATACAGACCCATAGCCCTACTACCATCCCTGTCAAAAGTATTCGAATAACTCATCCTGTCCCGTCTTCTCACCATATCAAACAATGAAAAACTCCTCCCTAACTTCCAATATGGCTTCCACAAGGACCACTCCACCACACACGCCATAGCCAGAATAACAAATTCTATCCATGAAGCCCCTTCACAAAAAAAACAGAGCTGCAGTCCTCCTCCTAGACCTCTCAAGAGCATTTGACTCGGTCCACCACAAGATCCTCCTAGACAACCTCACCAACACCTCACTACACCTTATTCGACTCATCAGCTCATACCTCCAAAACAGAACGTTCCAAGTCAGAATAAACAACATCTCCAACCCATACACAGCCAAAGCCGGAATACCTCAAGGAACTATCCTCAGCCCTCTACTCTTCGCCCTCTTCACAAGGCTCATCCCCTCACCTCGCAATGCAGAAATCACCCAATATGCCGATGACACAGCGATACTCACAACTGCCCTAGACCTCCCTTCTCTCACTACAACACTTCAGAAAGCATTCCAAACACTCGCAGCATTCTTCATAGCCCAAGGAATCTCCCTCAACATCAACAAAACTAAAGCAATCTTCTTCACCAGAGACATCAGAGACACTCAACCCTCACCACTCATACTCAACACCGCACCAATAGAATGGAAAGCAACAGGAAAATACCTAGGCATACTTCTGGACCGCCAACTTAGTTACTCTCAAAACATCAAAACAAAGTTCAGGCCGAGCAAGAGTAGCACTCTGAGAACTCTCACCAATAATCTCACATAAATCACACATCAACCAACAAACCAGACTCGCCCTCTTCAAAGCCTTCATCATACCCCTACTCACCTATGCAGCACCAATCTGGATAACCACAGCACAAACACATCATCGTCCCCTCTATGCCACATACTACGCTGGCCTACGCATCATCACAGAAGCCCCACTACAAACACACCAACCCACTCATAAGAAAATCCACCTTCCCCATACCAGGGCAACATCCGCCCATCCTCTCCACCTCCCACCTCAAGGAAAGCTGCCACCACAGACTGAACCTGACGACAGAAGAATCTGAAGAAACAGATAACCCAAGCAACTCCACAAGCCCGACCACCACCAGCGACTCAGAAGAAAACCCCGAATATACAAACAATAGAGATGGACACAACACAGATCACACAGCTGAAGCAAACAGCCCGGAAGAAGGTAACACTGGAAATAACACAACACAAGAAGATGCCACAGAAAACACCATAAGAAATGGCACCACAGAAGAAGACACCATAAGAAATGGCACAACAGAAGAAGACACCATAAGAAATGGCAAAACAGAAGAAGACACCATAAGAAATGGCACAACAGAAGAAGACACCATAAGAAATGGCAAAACAGAAGAAGACACCATAAGAAATGGCACAACAGAAGTCGACCCCCGAAGAAGACATAACAGAATGTAACACTACACAGGTAATCACCACAGAAGATGACACCATGGAAGAAGACCCCAAAGAAAATGACACTACAGAAGAAAACGACTCAGAGGATGACACCACAGAAGACACCACAGAAGACACCACAAGAAACAGACACCACTGAAACAGACACCACAGAAGACACCACAGAAGACACCACAGAAGACACCACAGAAGACACCACAGAAGACACCACAGAAGACACCACAGAAGACACCACAGAAGACACCACAAGAAACGACACCACTGAAACAGACACCACAGAAGACCACAGAAGACACCACAAGAAACGACACCACTGAAACAGACACCACAGAAGACACCACAGAAGACACCACAAGAAACGACACCACTGAAACAGACACCACAGAAGACACCACAAGAAACGACACCACTGAAACAGACACCACAGAAGACACCACAAGAAACGACACCACTGCAGCAGACAACACAGAGAATGACACCAAAGAAAACATCCCAGACGAAGACATCCCAGATGGTGACACAACAGGAAATGACACCACAAACGAAGACACAACAGGAAATGACACCACAAACGAAGACACAACAGGAAATGACACCACAAACGAAAACACAACAGAAAATGACACCACAAACGAAGACACAACAGAAAATGACACCACAAACGAAGACACAACAGAAAATGACACCACAAACGAAGAAACAACAGAAAATGACACCACAAACGAAGAAACAACAGAAAATGACACCACAAACGAAGACACAACAGAAAATGACATCACAAACGAAGAAACAACAGAAAATGACACCACAAACGAAGACACAACAGAAAATGACACCACAAACGAAGACACAACAGAAAATGACACCACAAACGAAGACACAACAGAAAATGACACCACAAACGAAGACACAACAGAAAATGACATCACAAAAGATGACACCACAAGAAATGACACCACAAGAAATTACACTACAAAAGAAGACACCACCAATGACAACACCACAGAAAATGACCCTACAAAAGAAGACACAACAGAAGACAAGACCACAGAAAAAGACCCATCAGGAAACGACACTGCAGAAGAAGACACCACAAAAGAAAACAAAACAGTAAATGACACTACAGAAGATGACACAACAAATGAACACGCAATACAACAAGACACCACAGAAGAAACCTCCAGAGAAGAAAACACCATACAGGAAGACGCCACAGAAGAAGACACAACTACAGAAGAGGATGCCATGAAAGAAGACACGCTAGATGAAGACACAACAGAAGACGACACACATGTAAAAACAACTAACAGCAACGAAGAAAGATCCAGCACTGAAGAGAAACCAGAAGACAACACCGGAAACAACAGAAGCAAAACAACAGCAGACAGAACCCAACCAAGAAAAATAAAAAAGGCCCCACAAACCCAAAATAAAGAAAAGGAAATAAATAATAATTAAAAAACCGAACCAAAAAAAAGCCATTTCAGTTGAAAACACAGCACACAAAACAACACAGCACACAAAACACTCGTAAGTACTTAACATAACTCCTAAAATATTAGTCCTGTGTACTGCGGAGCATCAGATCCAGCAGGCTGTCCACTGGCTTGCTGATTGTACTGACAGTTGGGGATTTTGCTTCTCTGCTGCAAAAACATGGGTTAGTGTACTTAAGTCAAAAACGTGGCACGTTTTCATCTCCTTAGGTAATTTTACAAGGGTCAACTTCGCCTATTTGTGGCCATGTTTTTTTAGGCCTTGTCTTTGATTCCAAGCTTTCTAGGAGCGATCATGTGAAATGGCTTAAGTCTCTGTGTTTGCGGGATATCGCACATATCGCACTCTTAATGAGGCTTAGTGGTCGTACTTGGGGATCAGACAGAGAAACGTTGCTCAGCGTTTACAGAGCTCTAAATCGAAGTAAGCTCAATTATGGTAGCCAAGCCTACTCTTCAGCACGACCATCTGTGCTGAAGATGTTGGACTCGGTTCACAATGCTGGAATCCGCATTGCGACTTGCGCTTTTCGCACAAGGCCAGTCATAAGTCTTTGTGCGGAAGCTGGTGAACCACCACTACACTCTAGGCGCGAACAGCTTATACATCAGTACAGTTTGCGAGTAATGTTCGACCGATACCGCATATAGCAAGATGCCTTTCACCGCCCCCCATATGTACAACTGTATGACGCGAGACCTCGAGCCACCAAACCTGTGTGTCCATTTTTTGCACTCCCATGCTAGGAGTGATGTTCCAGGGCGTGTGCTGCCTGTCCAGCGCCCAGAACCACCGTGGGCGATGCACCAGATGCATGATAGATTGCATCACTAACCATGACACACCACCGCATGCCCGATCAATAGCTGCATAATCGACGCGGTAGAATGTGTGGCCTCGTACGGAGACATCATTTGTTTGCCAGAAATGTGTTTCTTGAAGGCAAATGAAGGTTGGGGTTAGTGATGCAATCCGTTGCCTTAGGTCTACAAGGTAGCTAAAGTAACATCGGCCATTCCATTGGAGGAGGGACATGAATAATATTAGAAAGAGAGGGTACTCTTAATTTTTTATTTTCCCCTTATGTTTACTTAAAACGTGTTTGAAGAATTCCGAGCCATCATTGCCATCAGGAGTATAATCTACCACCATATCTGCCCGACACCTCGGGGGCAGGTTTACGAGGTGGTGAAGCGACAGCAGTCTTACTGCTCATAAAAGGAGCAGCAGAAACACCCAGAGATAACTTCACAGAACTCTCCTGAGGCGATGATGTATGTACTTCAGCAATCTGTTTCAGTGATGATTTTTGGTGGAGTTTTACAGAAGCAGGTTTAGTAGGAAGTGTTAAATTGAGGCTACACTGTGACCCAACTGTCGTGGTCCGTATTGTCGGAACCTTTTGTGGCTCTTGTGCAACAGAGACCTCTGTCTGTGTCGCCACGTCGACAGTCTGGGTACACGCATCCTTCATGGCTAGTCGAGCACTTGCGACTGTACTGTAAGTAACAGTAGGCCGAGACCCATGTTGGAATCTGAATTGCTTGCATGCTTCGCCCATTGAAACTTATTCAGTTGTCCTGATCGCCTGAATACTCTGCTCCTCTTGTAAAACAGGGCATTCCTTACAACACACTGTGTGTTTGCCTTGGCCGTTGACACATGTCAATGGTTTGCTGCATTTCTCTTTTCCAGATGAACTGATTCAGCATATTTTGGGTACATTGCTGGTGATCTGCATATAGCAGAAGAATGACAGTATCTCTGGCAGTTGTAGCAGCGGAGTAGAGAAGAAATGAACTGTTTTACACGAACTTTCATATAACCCATTTTCAAAGTTGCAGGAAGGACTGGAATGCTAAATGTCAGGAACAGAGTAGGAGTTGGAACTAGTACACCATCAGATTTTTTTGTAACTCGACCGACATGTGTGACCTACTGTTCCCGGAGTTCCTGTACTAGTTCGGAATCTGGAACATCGATAAGGTCAGGACACCAAATGACACCATTGCACATTTGGGGCGCAGAAACCTGACAGCAATAAAGCCTGTAATGACTCATGCATGCGTATTTCTCAAATAACGTGTAATGATTTGGTTGTATAATTTTTCTTATGACAATTTAAGAGATAACACTAATTTTTATTAATAGAAATGTTGTAAAGTCTTAAAAAAATTTTCCTAGTCTTTTTTTCGATTTTTAATTGGTGTTAATGTTTACGTGAACTAATATCACTTCTGAAATTGTTAGTAGTGCGCAGAAATTACATACACGTAGTCTGTATTTTCAATTCTCAGTGTTCTTTTTTAACTTTTGCCTTAAATGAATTGGTCTCACAATGTTTTGGCTTTGCATATCTGAATCGGGATTTTTCTTTTCTTGCCAGATCTCTGTTCGTCACCAATATGAAGCGTACTTTTCAAGTTATTTCTGATGTGAGAGAAAGAACGCAGCCATCACCGACAAATTGGAATCTATGTTTTATTTGCCAGAAAGATACAAATGAACCTTTAATTTGTCCTGCAAGTTCAGCAAAGGAATCTAAAAGCTATGGAAGTCTTAGTAAGAATTTAGTGGAATTTAATAAATTGGATGCTCTGCCACAATCACTGAATCTTCAGAGAATTAGTACTGATAATGATGATATCGAAACTACTTTAACTTGCAACAAAGCTAAATTCCATAAGTCGTGCAGTCTATGGCATAATAATACAGAGCTAAGTCGTACCCAAAAACGTGTTCTTTCAGAAAATGCTGATGGTGTTGCGGGAGAATCTAGCGGAGAGAAACTTATGCGGACTCCCAAATGCTCAAAGTTGGACGATATGAAGGCTGTGTGTTTTTTTCTGTGATGCCGGTGCTTTGGATTCTCACAGTTTGCATAAAGTTTGCACAAATTTAAACTGATGCACGTATTAGGCAGTGTGCAGATATATTACAAGAAGCAGAACTTATTGGCAAACTCTGGGTGATCTTATTGCCCAGGATGCGAAATATCACCTTAAGTGTTTAAGTACTTTGTATAATAGAGCTAAACGTGCAAGTAAAATTGACAATTTTAATGCCAGTCATCAAACAAGGATTCTTGGAAGAGCTTTTGCCGAGTTGATCAGTTTTATCAAGGCATCGTTGGAAGAAGAAAATGTCGCAGCAGTATTCCGACTCCGGGATTTAGTCAAAATGTACGAAAAAAAGAGTACAAGACCTCGGTGGAGATTCATCTGGGATTCATTCATCTAGGCTGAAAGATAAAATATTGAACTATGTGCCATATTTAACTTCACACGCTCAAGGTAGAGACATTCAGTTAGTGTGTTCACAAGACATCGGAGAGTCCTTGTTTCAGGCATGCAATCAAGATGCTGAGATGGAAGCATTTATTCTATCAAGAGCTGCCTAACATCATAAGAAGAGAATTAAAAAATCGTGAAAAATATTTATTTGATGGAAGTTTTCCAGACAGATGTCAGGAGCAATCCGTGCCAGAATCCACTCAAACTCTGCTGTCACTGATTTTGAACGGCACTAGCACCAAAGAAAATGCCACAGTAACTCAAGCTGTATTGACTATTGGACAATTAGTGGCCTTTAACACACACAAAAACCAGCGGTCAACAACTGTAAGACATGGCAAACAACAAGATATGCCCTTACCACTTTTTGTTGGTTTCTACATTCATGCCAAAACCATAAGTAAAGAGTTAATATAAACACTTCATTCACTGGGCATTACCATTTCATACGATAGAGTTTTAGCTGTTCCCGCGAATCTGGGTAATGCTGCAATTGATAATTATCACGATGTAGGAGTTGTTTGCCCACGATCTATGTTCCAGAATGTGTTCACAGTGTCAGCAGTTGATAATATTGACCATAACCCTTCTTTAACAAGTGCTATGAGCTCCTTCCATGGAACAGGTATTTCCCTTTTTCAGCATGTTCCAGTTGTGATTGCTTCACAGCCGGAAGGCAGTGGTGTTGCTATAAAGAGAATATCAGGGAAGAAAATACGACACCTTCCTGATAGTTATTCGACAGTGCTACCAGTTGCTGCAATCAAGAGAACGCCAGCAGTTCCACAGATTCCTGGTCTTAAGTATCCAAATGACTATGATTCATTGACTTGAGAAGATATTGCCTGGTGCAATTCTGTGGACTGTTATGTCAGAAATGCCAAACTTGAAAATCCGGACCAAGCTTTTGGGGAAGAAAACTATCTGTCAGAGGCAGCATATCACAGCAAGCGAATTTTAGAAGTAAACAAAGAAGTTTGCAATTCCGTGCTACTTCCTCTTTTCGCAGAAGAGTCGAAATCAGTGGCAATGATGCGTCATGCAATGGATATGATAAAAGCAGCGACTTCTTATCTCAACACTTCCCAAACACCGGTTATGACAGTTGATCAACCACTTTTTTAATTGGCGAAAGAAATCCAATGGAGTTTTCCTACAGAATAAGGCGAGGACACTTTCGTCGTCATGCTGGGAGGTTTGCATCTAGTAATGGCTCTCTTGAAGTGTCTGGGAACACTCCTGGATGGCAGTGGTTGGATATCAGCCCTTTCACAAGCAGGGGTTGCGTCGAGTAGTACAGCCGAGTCTTTTATAACTGCTTCCCATGTAAAGAAAACACTCAGAGCTCATCAAATAACAGCCTGCGCATTATACGCATTGAGGAAGCAAGCTTACAAAGAGTCCATGAACGATAAAGACCTGGATGAACTTCAATCAGTAGGTGAAGAGCAATAGTATCAGTCCAGGGCAGAGGAAAGTGCTCAATTTTATTTTTGGCAGCTAATCCTAGAAACGGAGTTGAATGTTCTTACTTTGACAAGAGCTATACATTCCGAAAACTTCGCTCTATATGTTCAAGCCCTTTCGAACTTGCGATGGATCTTCTCTCTTGATCGACAGAACTATGCTCGCGCTGTGACAGTTCATCTTAGGGATATGACATGTTTGGAGCATCTTCATCCTCATGTTTATTCTGAGTTTCGTAAAGGAAACTTTACTGTGAGAAAAACAAACCGCCCATTTTCTGCAATGTCAATCGACGAGGCTCACGAGCAAAATAATGCCATTGTTACAAGGAGATGGTGGAGCCATAGGTCTCACAGAGAATTCTGATGCTTTGCTACGGTGGATGGTTTCAGGGTCAGAGGTTGCTCGACTTGTGAATGAATTTACTGGAATGCTTAAGAAAAAAATAACTACGACACTACTCATCATAAGATTTCTCCAGCCCAACAATTATCCTTCATAAAGAATATTCATTTTATGATTTGACTGATATGGGCAACCCTTTTACAGATACTAGTGGTGACCTCATGGTTTTGGATTCACAGCTAGTTATGGATTCTGCGGTGGTCTCCGATTTGCGCAAGATCCCTGCTGGAACTGTAACTGGGAGTTCACGGTTACTTTTGTAAGAATTGGCTGCCTTTTTGCCGTCATTTAACAAAAATGACTGCAATTTTGGTGTTATACTACAAAATCGCAGTTGACAACTTTACTTTTATAGTCCTGTAACGGAAAAACTATAGCTGTTAACTATGAAAATACTTTAAAAGCAACTGCTGCATC
>PNEQ01043057.1:0-16076 GCA_003012365.1 Medauroidea extradentata | reverse complement strand
GAAAGTAACCGGTTTGTAAACAATTTGACGTCTGTTTGGTCCATGATAAATTTTCATCGTACGTAATTCCAAGGTTACGATATTGCTGAACTCTTTTGATAATAACTCTATTAATTGCAATGTCAGGGATTCGGTTCAGTTTGTTTATGGTTCGGGGTGTGCCAAATATCATATAAGTGCATTTTTCAGGATTGAGTTTGTCTGTTTTCATTGCACCACTTATACAATTCTGCAAGATCTAAGTTTATTTTAGATATGGTTTCCTCTACATCTTTTATCGAGCTTATAGTAAGTAACTGCGTGTCATCAGCATACTGATGGCAATTCATGTATCTGAATATTTTCGGAAGCTGAGCAATGTAAATTGAAAATAGCAGAGGACCTAGTATAGATCCTTGAGGGACACCTGTAGGAGTTGTTTGCTTGGTTGAGGTCAATGGCCCGTTGTTAGAGTAGAAGTAAACCTGCTGTTGCCTGCCACTCAGGTAGCTACGGAACCATTCACATGTTTCTGATCTGGCAACATGGAACAGACAAACTAAATGATTTTGCTAATTTTCTCAATTCACGTATGAGATTGAAACTGATGGGAGCCTTCCATTCCTAGATGTATTAGTATCAAAGAAAGACAACATAATTTCCACAAAAGTATACAGAAAGCACACACATGCTGGCCAATACCTCCACTTTAACTGCAACCATCCAGCAAGCGCTAAAACTGGTATAGGCCATTCACAATAAAGTAAGCACTAAAGATTTGACCTTTGAAAAAAATCACTAGCCGTTACTGCATATACATCAGCACTAACAAGAGTTACTTTACTGCTTGTATGGTTGGTAGCGATTTATTGTACGTAGTTCCGTGTATTTTCCTATTTGAATACAGCTTAGTGAAAGAACATATGACGAACTCGACCTGTCTGTATTTAATACACTTCAAAATATTTACTTATGATCTTATTGACATTCATACATACATTATAATTAGACTTGATTGGCGCGAGAATTATGTGACGCTATCGTGGACCTCGAGTCGTCGTGATCGTTATCGCTTGGTCCGCGCTTCAGACAGTTCATAACTCCACCAACAGGTGGCATCAGAGTTAGGTTCTCGCCGCCAAGTTGCATATTTGGTTGCATCATTTGCGTGCGTTTGCCCGTTTTGCGTATATACACATTCAAAAGTTTTGGGAATTACTTTGAGTATCATTTCCGAAATAATGTGAAACCATCGGTAATCTGTAAATTATGTTTTACGTTTGCCAGCCTAGAAACAACATACTTTTAATTTCACATGTTAAGAAAATACGTTATTTATTGTTTCTGAAGTATGTCGTCGTTCGTGGCAGTAGAACTGAACGAAACTTGAATTATTGAATAGCGTGTGTCATGTCTGTTGTAGTGGCGGTTTTGCGTTACAAATTCAAATAAAATATGCCCTCATTTACGAAATTTGTAGCGGCAATAATGCGTGTTGTTTAGATTAGTCGATGGACAGAAACCAGACATTAATTCCCAGGTATTTATAACTAAGATTACTTTTTTTATATCTTATATTCAGCCCCCGTGCATTTAATGAGTAGATATTGTAGCTAAAATTTATCGGAGCAGTTTTATGTAGTTGTAAACATTGCACGACCCTATGTAAATAAAAGCACGTGGCATTATTTGTGTAAACATCGGCGGAAAGATATAAACTGGCCGGAAATAGAAATTAATCAGGGCTTTTTTGAGTGTTCACTTTATTCCGAATCACCTATATAATCCACTCTCTAGCTATCATAGCTGAAAAGATTTGCTCAGACAAATATTTACTTGCTTTTGAGCATAAACACCTGGAAAAAGAACTTCTAGCAAACTGCTACCCTATAAGTACAATAAAACAACACATGACAAAACCCACACATCTCGTTAATCCACAAAATGCTACGGAAAAACCTGCAGGAACCTTAGTGATCCCATATGTCCGGGGCCTTTCAGAAAAGATAAGACGGCTAGGAAACTGGTTTAACATACAAACTGCTTTCAAATCAAGGACCACATTAAAAAGCATCATTACAAAAGTGAAACCAGCAATTAAAAAACTACAAACTCAGGACTGCGTCTATCGAATACCATGCGAGTTTGGAAGTGTATACATAGGAGAAACAGGCAGACCCCTTTCCACACGTATTAAAGAACATAAAAACAACACCCAAAAAGGCGAGATACAAAAATCCAAACTGGCCGAAGATGTGTAGGAAGATTTAATAAAATACTTTGGGAAAATGCCACTCCACTTACGCTATAAACATACCCTTATCAAATGAAAAATTAAAGAATCACCATTTATCGTAAATAACTCTAATGTATTTAGTCAGCAAAGTATTGAATTAAGAAACATGTGGAAACCTTTAACAAAAAAAGAAACAAAATTATTTGCGAAGTGACAATAGACTATAAAACCCATTAAAAGGTGCGCGGCCAATCAGGAGAGAGCTCGACTACCGTTGGCCGCGCTAGGAACATAGCTGAAGATTATATATACCGTCCAATTTTTTCTAGTTTTCACTTTTTCACCTGAAGACGGGAACAGATGTCGGCAAGTCCACTGTGTTCTTTTGTGTCTTCACCTGTGTGTTGTCTGTGACGTCGTCGTTGTTATCCTGTCTTGTGTCCATTATTGTATTCGTCCCAGTATTGTCTGTGCTGTCTTAATTGTGATGTCCTGAGTTTTACACATTACTTTGTTTTGTGTCTAGACTTTTATTTTTGGTTGTTTATTATTATTTATTTTCCTTTATTTGTTGTTAACTAATTCCTTTGAGATCTTTCATGTTCTGTTGGTTAGGTTTATGGATGTGTTGACTACAGCCAGCGTTTTCTCTTTTTTCGTATTTTGTTTGTCTTTCTTAGTCTCTTTCTAATATTTCTGGGACGACATAATATTACAGTGGCGTATGTCCACAATAATACAGCTTGTCATTCTGTCCCATTGCATGAAACATTCAAAGACATTATTATAACTTTGCTACAAGTAATGCTAAAATATGAACCTTAATATATTGGGATATGTTATGCCATTTACAGAAAAAATCTTAAGTACTATATAGGCAAAAAGTCACACAATGAAATAAGTCATGTCTGAACCAACGAGGTTTTTTTAAGTAGTCAGTTTGAGGGTCTTTTGTAAACCATGTCATACTTTATCTTCTACAATTACGTTGAATGTCCACATCTATGGAACACATTCTGTCATCCCATTTCTTATTAGTCTGCATTTTCAGACCACATACATGGAATATCTGCATGTATTGAAATTTTTTTGTCAGTTCCCTGAGAAACAATGGATATAGGTTGCACTGTATATTTTAATATAAAATGTTGGAAAAGAAACAAACTAGACAGCTTATGGACTCTGTAAACAATTAGAGCGTACGCTACTCCTATAGACAAAACAGAAAATGTTGACAGTGATCGTGGTGGTAACTTGTGTTTGAGTGTAGTATTCATTGTCTTCTAAATATTGTCAGCTTGCCCAGTATTATTCTCGAGTGTATGTGATAAACCCTAACTGCATGCAAGTGTGCTGCCAAAGCAATTACACACGTAAACTATCTCTTACCTTTACCAAAGTTATTTAACATACTAGGATTCTGAGTAAGTTAATTTGAAGTCTATGATAAAATTAAAATTATACATTACATATTTAAATTTGCAAATATTCTGACCTAAACAAATAATATTAAGGTAATTGTAATACTTAGTGTAAAATATAAACAAATAAACATTAATGTGTGTTTACTCTACTGGAGCTTGTAAACATTGATAGGTACAGTTTGTGATGTAAGCACCAACTACGTAGTAACGTCTACTAAACTAACAGAGTGAAACTTCATTATAAACAGCTTGTATAAAGACAGTCATAGTTGTCTTTGTGTAATGAGGTTCTGCTGTATCTCATAAACGACACTTAAGGACATACCGTATATATGCTGACATTTCATTTAAAAAATTCATAAAACCACTATTAAATGTTAAATCCAAGACAGTTTATACTGAAAGAGTTTTCTAACCTTTCTTTTTTTAACATGTCCAAAAAATGTTGCACAATTAGTTTTTAATGTGTCAATTTTCAAAATCTTCCATGCAATAGACCAGATTTTCAGTAGCAAATTATTTCCCATGATCCTGTCACCAGTAATCAATGTTCCTATTTTCTGTAATACTGTATATGGGGTAATCTGATGTGTTATTTGTAGTAAATGTTTAGGTACAACTTAACTGTTAAATGCACGTTTTATAGAGGCTCTGTTCTGAATTATTTAAATAGCTACTGTTTTTTTAAAATTAAAGTATGAAAATAAGTAAGTCCAAAATGCCTTTTCTTAATTTTTAAAATAAATTTTCATAACATTTTTCATGCAATACAAATAAAGCGTGCTAAACTCAACAATCAGATAAAAATTTAAAAAGGCTCTTTAACAAAATATGTTGGTTTTCCGTTCAGCAGAATTAGCAACAAAGAAAATTTTTTCATTCCTATATTTGTTGTATCGGGTATTTAAAAACAATATTATTTAAAAATTGTTGTTCAGCCTGTTAAGCAACATGTTCTTGAGCTACAGTATCAAAACAACCCAAAATCAAAACAAACATATACTGCACCGCGCACATAATAGTGAACTTATTATTTTTTCCTTTATCCAGCAACAAACTGTGATTTTGTCAACTAAAGTGCAGGAAGGGAGAGAAAAATCTTTTGCTTGTAAATAAACAAATTGCCAAGGCCATCAACTTCTGCGTGTGTAAGCTCATGTTCCCTGCACTTCAGATTCAATCATCATGTTGACAGTTTTTTTTTTGTTTCCTCTAAGTGTCTAAACCTAACATCTGTGCATTAAAGTTTTTTGGGTTATTTACATTACTTATAAAACCAACAATTTTGCTAACTGAAAATATTCCTTGTTGTCATACAGCATACCAGTTTTTTACTTTCATTGTAGAAACAATTATTTGGGAGCATTGTATGACGAGGTGGTCATGCTACAATGTCAGAGTGAAGTCAAGCCATATACAATTTTTTTTATCATTTAATTAAACATAAATTGTATTCTGAATTATATTTTCCACTTTGGGGGTTACCTCATTCAGTGTTATGCTGTTTATAGATGTTAAAAAAACTACTAGAACGTAAGACACATTTGTTACAAAAAATATGGAAACTTTGTTTGCAACATTGTGTTGTATGAAAATATAAATCAACATGTTACAGGAGATGGCAGATAGCCCAAACAATGTACAACCGAGCTTCTGTTTTATTACGTGTAAATTTGTGTTGAACCATCTCTAATGATGTCGCTGTCAACGAGACGTAAAGACAAATAAAAAATAATGTCCATCAGGAATCTCTGCCTCAAATATCTTTCCTGCCTGTGCATGTTTCTGTCCACAATTACTTCACTACATGTGACATTGGCTACTTGTTTTGTTCCTTAAAGGCATGTGTGGTCACCGGGTTGTTTGTTGCAGGTGGACCTGCGAGACATAGGGGGCGGAGCCTTCCCCGAGGACATGTACAAAGGGAAGCTCGAGTGTGTGAGTACGCCACTATTCTTGTCAGCTCTGCTCCTGCTGTCTCTACATTTGTCACATTTTAGCACAGTACCATGTATTTAATACTGGGAAATTTGTTAGCTCCAATTTACCACATTAACATTGAATATGTGGTTGCATATCATCAGCTATTGGTTTCTTGAAGAATCTCGTCACTGCAGACAGTGACTCATGGTAGCCAAACAAAAGATAAACTTCAATTTGTGTGGTTTATTTTTCTTTCTTCCTTCCACCAAGCCATGTAATGTGTCATAGTTATTGTTTATTGGGGTCATTAAATCTTGACTCGGTGGATGGGTTGTTTTGAAACTTGAGATGATGAACCATGAGTTGGAAAAAAGAGATGTGTAATTTAAAGTTTAACAATTATAGACCATTAAATTTCACATTCTGTCACTAGTGCCTTGTGCCAGATTGCAAAGATTTAGCTCTTCAAAATAAATGTATATATGTACTGGTAATGAAAAGTTTGTTTCGGGTTCATTGTCATGCAGCACAACGTGAAAAATACCTCGCTCACCAACCTTTCTGGTACTTTTCAGTGATAATTTACATGCCTGTGAAACAACCTCTGACTTACCTAAAAAAAACATTAAATGGACTTTGAAGCTCATCTGTCAACACACGTATAGTGAATCCTCGCATAATTCAGGGCTTGGTTCTTAGAACAGCAACTTGAAGCGAAAATGTCTTTAAACTTGACACATTTGTAATTTGTAGGAATCAAGGTTGTCTAAAATAAACATCTAGTAAATTACTGTTCTTAAGGCATCTGTGGTTTTTTCTGCCTTTCAAAGTATTCGTAGTCTGAAAACCAATTTTTCTTGAAGATAATTTTTAAATTGAATTCTTTCTTGCTCTGAAAATAAGCCGCACCATCAAAATTTGCCATTAAATGTTGAAAATAAAACAAACCTGAAGATAACCCAAAGCAAAAGTGGAACCCCTTTTTAAGGGACCAGAAAAAATTGTTGTGAAATTCTGGAAAATGTAAAAAAAGGGAAATTTTTAGTGTATTGGCAGCAAATGGAAGCTCAATAAAACGAGGAAAAGTTTATAAACTTGGCATGTATAAAGGGGGTTTTACTACACATGTTGTCTTCTTCAATATATGTAAATAAAATATAACTTATACACCGCTGAATAGGAGGAGTTTAAATCACGCCTCACTGAAAGTGTGCAGTTTGTAATTCTATTCTCTTCTTAGATTAATAGAGAGAGGTTTTCATGTGTTTGTAACGAGAGGTTACTGCTGTAAAAGGTTTGATATTAAGACAAACAAATTTGAAATCTTATTAACATATTTAATTGGGCCTCTGATATCATTGCTGATAAGTTGTGCAGTTACAAGAATTGATCTTCCAATCAACTCACAGGATGGACAGCTTTCATATAGAAGGATACTAGCATCATTTTTTGATTGTTTGAGTTACGTACACCAAGTACATAAGAAACCTTTAAATGTCGCTTATATAAATGCAACCAAGCATCATGTGCCGTGTGCTACCTGCTGCAATGCACTGAACCAACCAACACAATGAACTTAACTTTATAAGTTGTTTTCTCTATTTAAAGGCTTTGTTGCTTGGATCCTTTCATATAAAATCTGACCAGTTAACAGTCCAACTTATTTAGGCAATTACTCTCAAATGATTGTTTCAACAGTGTCGGGAAATAGTAGTGTATCTTAATTCTCGAGCTGAACATAGTTGAAACTCCCTTTTCAGATTTTTGAATTTGCCCCTCCTAGTTGACGAAATGAAATTGGGGGCGTAGTTGTTGTGCACTTTTCATTGTGATTCTTTATTGCCTGTGGACCTCGGGACTACTGTTGCTATGTAGCCATGTGGCGTCGGCCATCATCGCGCGCTGCCTACGATGACAGTGAACGCATGTACAATTTAATATTACAGCATATAACAACACTAGTTTGTATCTCAAATGTTTATAGTGTCATATAGTTAGCATTATTCGTTACTACACATTGACCAGTGTTTAAATCAGGAGAGTCAAACTGGTGGCCCACAAGTGCTTCTTTTCACGGCCCTTCTTGTCATGAATGAGTCACGCTCAGAACGACATGTTTTGTTTAAGGAAACGGTAGATGTCGGCCCTACTTTCATTGTACACAGTTGTCTATTAATGTGCCATTTATTAGTTGCAATAACATTTGAGGCCATCTTATGTCAATTACTCACTGAATAGAACCAGTGAAGTTAGAATATGGGTGTGTGATGCAGGCCTCGGTAACAACTGACTCGATTTGTGTTAAAATATTCAAATAAAATTGGTAAAAAATTTAGGTAATAGATTTATTCAAGCAGACAAAAGTTTTCATGTTGATACTGTAATACTGTACAAAATACTGAACTACACTAAATACTAAACCATTGTATATCAGACATGGACGCTGATACTTGTTTTAACTAAACTACATTGCTTAGCTGTAAGTAGTGTAATAATATAGGGCTTAGTATATCCGATAATAGACAATGGATGGATTTTTTTCTGTTATCTTTTGCTTTGAAGGTTGAGCCCCATCGTAGTGCTAGTGAGTACAGGTGTTTCATCTCACGTTGCAGGAGACCTCTTCAGGCAGGGTGTCTCGCTTCCTCTAGCCTGGGTATTGTGGTGAGGGTAGTTCACAGGTCTGACTGCCTTGAAGTGGCAAGAAGAGACTCCTTCTGTGAACTTCGGGAAGCTAGTGCTCCCAGGGAGAGTGGTGTCCCTTAGTAAGGGCCAGCGCTAAGTACCTCCCACGTGAGCAGAGGAAGGACTTCAGATTTTATTTCAATAGGAGAAGGTTGGCGTCCACTCACCTTTAAAATAGCTGTTTGAGCAGCTTATGTTTTCGTTCGGAGATCGGAGCAGCTTGCTTGGGCAGCTGGCGGTCCTCGCGGACTGTCTCCTGAATCCGCCGGTGTAAGAGCACGGGCCGTGGAGGGGTGTTGATTGGACTAATTAATGGTACCTGGCTCCGTTGAATCTCCTTGAGTATTTTGTTAAATCATACTTGTTTGCGGTCTCGGGCCTCCAGGACTTGCCTTTCCCACTGACGTTTAATTTACCAAATAAAGTCTGGGTTGCTTCTTTGTACTCTCGCACACTCGCCGAACAAAGAAGTATACTCAGCTCCCAACATTACGTCAACACATTCCTTTATAGTGCATACGGGCCTACTGAAGAAGTCAACAGACTACCAAACTTAGATGTGGGCACCTTCAAGCCCGACCAAAGAGTGAGTATCGGCTTCCAATGCCCCTCTCAACTAGACTTGCAGACAAGAGCGCACCTACCGCCGGCTGTTGGAACCAGACACTCCCCTCCTTCCCCAGGTCTACCCCTCCATGGCCAGTGGAGTGACAGGTCCGAAGTCGATTGGGGAAGGCTTAGCACCGGTGACCGGGGCTATTACTAACACTCAACTAAGAAAGAAAAACAAGTACCAGAATTAAAACTCCCATCTCCTAACATCATCAAGGCTATAAGGCGCGGACCGCTCAACGTCCAGCGTCGCATAACCTAATCCGCAAGCGATGTAATAATAAAAAGATGCGAGGACGGAACAAAATAGATCAAGGAATTTTGGTTCGCACAAACTGGAACGGAAAATGAATACACGGAGAAGCCATTTGCAGTGTCCACAACATTGGCGCGTTAATGTCCAAAAATACTTAGAAAAAAATAAAACATATCTGATAGTGATATTTCTGACTTATTTTTATTGTGGTAATTATTGCTGAACTAAACTTTTGGTGTTTTCAGGGTATCGTACATTTCTAAATACTGGCAAGTGTACCAAGAAACTGGTACGTTTAATAGTATATCAGTCTTTAAATAACTCGTGAATCAACTGTATGGACGTGTCGTCTGCTAACCATAATTACAGTATTAAACATATAGTGTCGTAGATTGTGTTTGCAATGTCTGTATATTTTAGATATTTGTTAATAAAACTCTCTCATTAAGTGAAGGAGTGGTAAATGTATATGTACACAACAGATAACAAAGATCTATTTCTTACACAATATCACAGTGCACGGCGGTCGGCAGCCAATGAACTTGTTAGTAGTTTATAATTAGCTTTGATTATCCTAAAACTCAACTTAGAGTGAACGGAGAATAGCAACCCTCACATTTTTTACCTATGTCATGAATGAGCTTGGTCAGTTCCCTCAGCAATGGCATTCTTCTATGCTGTGATGCTACAAGTTGTATAGGTATGTAGTGCAGTACGATTTATAACGGTAGTTGCCCATCTAAGCAGTTGGAAATTTGCAGTGCTCATGGCACTAACATTACTCCTACATTTGTATTGCATCACTGCTATATTATAGAGCTTAAAAATGTTCCGCTGTTTTACATTTGTGTAAGGTTGTTAAATTGCTTAGTGAGACATGAATGTTGGTTGGATAGTGAAGGGTGGGGCACTAACACAAATATTGATTGGGGAGTGGACCCAAGGGCAGTATCGCACTCCTAGAGGCTCACTTCAAAGTAAGCCTGTGTATAGACTATCGCCATTCCCTGAGCTGCAACAGAATACTAGTGCAGGGGAACAGTAATGCCAAGAGCAAACAAGCAAGTCAATTGTAGCTACAAAACACAATATCCACATTTGAATATTACAATCTAGATCATTGTGGTTGCATACTAGATGTCTGACCTCTACACTACCGTGGCCCCGTGCTGACGGAGATGTGTGTTTGTTGCAGATCCCGGGAAGAGTTGTGGTGCAAGTTCAGAAGATCCGCAACGTGTCTGCCCCCAAGAGCCACGAAGAGTCGAAGGCTGCGCCCCGCATGCTCAAGTTGTCCTTGACGGATGGTCAGCTCGTGTGTCAAGCCGTCGAAGTGGAGCACATTCCCTTTGTAAGGTATGACCAGACAGACTGCGATGCTATTTGTAGAGCTGCTACGTGGTGAAAGTGTGGTGGTATAAGTGGTGATGGTTGTGTTGGCAGCTTGAATACTCCGCCCGGCACCAAGCTGTTCATCAAGGCTGAGTCTGTGCCGATGGCGCATGGCTTCCTGTTGTTGAGGCCATCCCTCATCGACCTGCTGGGCGGGAAGGTTTTGCCTCTCGTCGAGAAGTGGGAGCTCAACCGGGTGCGTCACAAAGACTGCTGCGCATCCTAATACTAGTGTTAACTCTGAACTCGTCATCAAAATTAACAAGCCAAGCATTCATGATTTATAGTTGATATTTTTATTGTTTGATCAGCCACAAGACGTTTTGTTTTTTTTGTATGCTGTAATTTGGTGTTTCCTCTAGAAATTAGGTTGATTTCTGTGTTATGTTTTCAAAACAGTTAAGAATGTAAGACAATGTACTATACAATTTAGCATTACCTGCCTTTCTTGCTTCCTTTCGCCCATAATTTGCTTCTGTCTCTCTTTGCCCGTCTCATTCGCTATCCCTTCCCTAGTCTCACATTCACTCGCTCACTTTTCTCCTCTTTCTCATCCTATCTCATTTAACTACCATATTTGCCGGCATAAAGGACAATGCCTCACATAAGATGAGTCATGGTTTTTAAGGTACAAAATTTACGGAAAAAGTAAATTACCTTTGAAATTAACAGCCAAAAAATTTTTTTTCCTTTACCAGAAACACAAATATTAAGTTGAAATATTTTTACTGCATTTATTATCTGTATATAAAAAAGACAGTGGACACAACCCAATAACTTTGGCTAATCCTGCCCTCTGGGCCCCCAAGAGCCAAGGAAATGTCTCCGTTGCTGGCAAATGTGCGCTACTTGGCAACGTCGGACTGAGGCACACCGGTCATTACACGGCAACGCCGGGGATGCTGAAGCTGCTTGCAAGGTCGTCAGTTTCCTCTGTGCTTGTCGTCGCCTGCCAGACAAGCACTATACAGACTGTGTGGTACAGTACCTAGATCCTCGTTTTCGCCGCCGAAGAGTTGCGTGCTGGCGAGACAAAGGATCTAGGCACGCGCTCCACTGTACTGATAGCCAAGGAATGCGCACTTCGCTGCAAGCCAAAAGTAGCCTATGTCACGAATATAATGCTCATCAAAATTTTGTATCGTGTGATTAAAAAAACAGGGCACTTGTATTGATTTGTGACAGAAAACTTAATCTTTCAGCTTACAGCCTAACTTTCAAAATTATTTTTAGATTACCAAAAATTTTCACACCTTCATATGAGTAGCAATTTTTGAATGCCAAAAAATTTAAAAAATAGTAGTCTTTACCCCAGCAAATATGGTACTATTCTTCTTCCTCTGTAGTTTAAATTCCCTCTTAATCTCTCCTCTATTTTCTCCCAGTATGCTTTTTTCCCATACTGTTCACAGGGTTCAAAATTAGTATTTTGATGATGTGGAAACGAAAGAGTACAGCTAAAATGAAGTCCAAACCAAAATTCTATGGTGTACATAAACGGCATTACTTGGTGTTCAAATACAAAAAGAAACTTAGTGCCTACACAACTAAATTATCTCTGGTTACTTTACATGACCACTATAATATTTCAACACTGGTAACTATTTAAACATGGGTTGTTAAATACATTAGAGCCCTGATTTAACAAATTCGGGAATAACGAAAACAGCGATTTAACAAAATGATCTTTAGGAACCTTCAAAAAATAACAAAAATATTTATTAAATAACTAAGTGACTTTGATAAAATTGAATATTAATTGTAATTTAAGTCCTTTAAAGTACTAGCACAGACCTCTGTGTATGCTTATTTGTCCGTAGAAAAGCTTAAACCATCCGTCGAGAAACCAAAATAAAATTAGTTGAAGACTTTGGCAGCGGGAATGATTTTTGAGATTCCGCAGGCGCGGCCGAGCGAGCGCCGGTGTGTTGCATAACAAGTGTGCGCAGATCCTCGTCTTGCGGTTGGTGAGTGAACGAGTCTCTAAGTACGAAGTCTCCACAGCGCAACGGTGGGCATATAACTAATTCGCAGATAGTGCTTTGGGTCTCCGTTAGAATGTGCTGTAGTGCCGCATGCTCTTTTGATTTATATTACAGATAGAATGCAGTGGTGTGCAGCGTGATTATATACACTCACGTCCCGAGATAAAACAAGAGACTATAAAAAACGTTATATTATTTGTGCAGACTTTTTACAACAAATTTATTAACGTAAATAATTTGTTTCTCCTGCGCTAAAAAACGCTAGAGTGCAAAGTAGTTTTAGCGAACAGACTGAGTTTGTTTCACGAGCGCGGCTGCATACAAACTACAATGGCCACCACAGCGCGTATTTAATTAATTATTTTACAGTTGGCTCACAAACTTTTAGTTCAGTTTTCATTAAAAAAAAATTTTTTACTATATTTCATTGGAATTTCCTTAATTTTTTTTTGGTAGAGCGGGCCGGAGCGAGATGGAATGATTGATGGCTCGGGCGGTGTTAGTCATCACTTCTCACGTGTTGATGGCATGCAAAGGTGGCCTAACTCATCATGCATACACTCACCAAGCATTCCACTGGAAGTTTTTTTTAAATTTTTTTGCAGATATTATTCTTTTCACGGTTGTGGCTTACATGTTGACTGTAAATGCGTTGTTATTGTTGTGAGCCAATATACTGTACTTTTTTAAAATTACCTTAAATTCCAATGAAACATGCCCGAGGATTTAACTTTTTTTTAGGTTGGGGTGGGGGGTGAAGTTGGATTTAACGAAACATTGATTCAGAGTAAACAATTTCGGGTCCCATGGCTTTCCGTTAAATCGGAGTTCTACTGTACTTAGTTACACAAGGCGTACCACTTTCACAGCTTTTATCTGTTTTCGCCGATTTTTAAACCTCAGTGTGGGTTCCAAGATTTAAAAATTAATATCACAGATTTTGATTAACGTTGCACAAAATCGCACGACACGGACTTTAACGTAACTTTTGTTTGTAAACCACTCACAACCCATAGCTTAACTCAAAATGGATGCAAACGTGAGATGTTTTACATTGCTGCCCAAAGCAGCGATATTTTTAAACAGACAACAGTCTCTATCAGACCATGGTCTGAATGGCTGCGATCTCAATACAGCCATGACAGATTGCGTTTTCTTTTATGACAGTCGTGGATGGAAAGACGCAGCAAATATATACCTGCCGGGGTTAAATACTCCCTAACATGTAATAATGACATTTTGTGTATGTTTAAATACTGCCTAACCTAACAATTATGTTTTGTTTCTAAAGCGACATGTTTGTTGGTATGAACATTGTTTTGTCGAGCGCAATTTATTTCCTGTAGTTAAGTGAAAATCTAGTTTCCCCTGCAACTGTTGAAACTGAAAATCCTGTGCATTGAGATGGATAAGATATGCAAAGTATGAAATGAATGTGTCCCATTAAAACCACCTTACAAACAGGAATGAGAGAATTAACTAAAATGGTTGATGCTTGGAGGAAATGTTTTTCAGTCTAACTGCACAATTTGTAACTGTGCTTGGTGTTTCCAATGGAGGGTTAAGAGATTTTTGCCATCATGGCAATACCAAGAGCCCCAAAAAAAAAATCAGAAATGTGTTGAACTAAATTCATAGCCCACAAACTTTGTAATTAAAGATAGTAATGAGTGTGTTTATGCTGACTTGTTGAGGGCTAATTTTGTTTGTGAAGACAATCTGATCATAAGCTTGAGTGATACAGTAAAACTTGGGTCTTTATAGAAAGGTTTTACTGTAATTTTGCTAAATTAGTTTCAAAAATGTTCCCTGACAGTGACATTGCAAAAATTGACGTATTTTCGGTGTGGTCTTACAAAATCTAGCATGATCATTCAGCAGACGTTAGCTTCTTGTACAGAGGAAGAAATTGTTAATGTAATTTTTTTAACTCTGTTAATTGATAAATCTACAGACAACAGTGCACAGACAAGTGATTATCTTGGTCAGATATTGTGTTGGCCAGCAAGTAGAAACACACTTGTGCAAAGTCGTTGCTATTGAGGACGGAGCCACTGGTGAAAACTTATTTAATATTGTAAATAAAGTAATCTCAGAATGGTGATATTCCTTGGAAAAACTGCCTGAGCATGTCATCAGATAGTTCAAAGGTTATGGTCGGTGAGTTTAACTCTGTACTTTTAAGTATGAGGAGAATGGTAAACCACGTTTTCCAACTTTGTACACAATAGCAACAGCAATCATGATACTACCTCACAGTATTGCTAGTGTTGAGAGAACATTCAGTCAGCTCAAACTACTGTAATCAAAACAGCACAGTTCATCTATGGAGGCACCAATCCTGAACGCCTGAAATGAGAAAAAACAAAGTGTGTGTTGTAAAACAAAGTTACGATGCTGATGCAGACTATAAAGTGTGTAAATTTACAAACCAAACATTGTATAAGCATGGCGGGAAATACGCCGCTAGGCTAACAAAGTAATATATAACAAACAAAAGTACAAGTACTTACATACTTGTAATTCTGTCTGTTACATTACTTTCAAACCAAACATTTTGTATTACCTCATCAACATATGTTCTGTTAGAAGACATTTTGTTTATTAGGTACTTAACAATGAGAATTTAGTTTAACACTGCAGTTTTCAGTAAGTTTAAATGAATTGGTACTTGACAGATACGTACAAAAATAGAACCCCAATTTAACGAAATGCAATGGGATCTGAAAATGTTTACTCTAAATCGATGTTTCGTTAAATCCAACTTTAAATCCCCCCCCAAAGTTAAATCCTCGGGCATTTTTCGTTGGAAAGGGAGGTAATTTTTAGAAAGTGTAATAGCCCACAACAACGTACCACAGTTACCTTCAATAGGTAAGCCGTGGCCCTAAAAGAAAAAAAATCTACGAAATAAACTTTAAAATCTACCAGTGGAACACTCGTCGAGCTGAGGGCGCGCCCGGTGATTTAGGCCGCACGCTTGCACGCATCAACACGTGAGGAGTGATGATAAACAATACGTATACACCGCAGAGTCGTCTTTCTTTCTGTATTTCTCCTGCAGCAGCAAGAAATTTTAGGAAGTTTCTATTAAGAAAAAAAGCCTTGAAAACTGAAGTAAAAGTTAGCGAGATAATGGTAAATTAATAAACACGTGCAGCGACTGCGATTGTAACTTTCAAGCTGCCGCACTCAAAAAACAAACTGGTTGCTGCCAGCCTAAAATATTTTGCCCTCGAGCGTTTTGTAGCATTGTGATGGTCGTCTTTCCGCCTCCAGTGAAAGCGCCCCGCCTGGGCACCAAATCCTCTCTTCGGTCAGTGATCAGTCGTAGAGCATCTCTTACCTCAGGTTAGGCGTGGGTTCAAAAGAAAAACTGACTGTCAAACCAGTTAAAAAGAAAATATCAAATGACTTGATTCAGCTGGTGCTTAAAATGGTGATTTATTCACTGTTAAACATGCCGCACATTTTCAGCACACTTGATCACTTCATTGTGCACAAATATAAAAAAAGAAAACCCGATGGGCTCGGCCTCAAAGCATTTAGGCAAAATTCTTACAAAACAACTCCGAGTTTGATAA
>PNEQ01043056.1:0-16076 GCA_003012365.1 Medauroidea extradentata | reverse complement strand
GTAACAGAAATGGCACACATCAAGCCTAACCCTTATCACCATAGGACTTGGAATTGTTTTCGATTTACAAATGCTATTGAGAGTGTGTTATTGCTGCCTTGGTAATTTATACAATACAAGTCGTTTTATCACTTTAATCGATTTGTACTTTGCGGCTACATTTGCGTACATACACACTTTACACGTATTTTAAATATATCAAACTGAAAGCCGCCAAGGGGTCGCGAACTGAATGGAGCGTTCCTCCGGTTTGGCACTCACTGAATATTTCGTGCCCAATTCATTGGCACCGTTTACTCTGCCGTCACCATACCTGCATTCCCGGAATAGGACTTCCCTGCTGGTTACTGCTGCACCGCCAAGACTTGACCCCCGTCTCAACGTGGTGGGTCCTCCCCTTGGGCACAGCCACACGTTCTGGACTCGCACCCGGCACCCTCGTACTGGATACTGCTGACGTCCACGTCCCACCAGCTGCGTCCTCCTCGTCTACGACCTGAAACTGGGCCCCCACGTAGTAGATACCACTGACGTCCACGTCTCACGATCGGCGTCCTCGTCCTCAGCTAGCCTTGTATACCACGAGCAGTAGAAATGGGTATGCCACCACCCCATTTATCCATGTAGTATCGTAGTCAGCCGACATGCACATATTGGCAAAATCATTTACGATTTCCCGCAGTAATTAGCTACGTAGTACGGTTTCCATTCTCGCCAATTCCTGTACTAGTAACCTTTACTACGTTCTCCACCAACACTACTCTTATAAACCCAACGGTCAACTATATTGTATGCAATAGTGTCTGAACATGCCGGTTAACTCCGTCAACTTGAACTAGCCGCAACAAGCTACAACACTCGACTCTCCGCGCTCGGGCCCGCTCGAAACACAATCGCGCGCCCCTAGCGGCTCTTTACGTAATTAACAGTCAAAGAAGCTCGTTCCCAAAGATAACACTTTACCATACAAAGTACAAATAATGACCCATATATATATTATTCATATCTGCCAAGTTACGACATATTAATAAAATTATAGACATACTAGAATACTTTTCCTAACTTGGTGTATATTTACACGTCTCGTCCACCGTGACGTCGCTAGATACTCATTCCTGAGACGGCCACGTCTCAAGATACAAAACGTTCAGTGTTATATACAGCGTGTTGGAGCCTAGCAAACAATCAACTATTCCCGCGATTTTCCACTGTCTCTATGTATAGACTATACAGGACTCAAAAGATACCGTTTAGTGTCACAATAAATAAAAATTTTTCAAATATTGTTAGGGATGACGGGAAAAGTTGACTGCTTGGTAGACTTCAATGTACTATATTCGTTTCTGACGCTCGTATGTCGTTACTGGAGAGTCCCAAGTTGACTGTGCCAATACTACTGGTGCGCTACCATTGAACGTCTGTTATTAGTCTGCAAACAGCTATACCGTGGCATACAAGTCGCAGTACACTGTACACATTTGGAGACTGCGCTAGCAGAAAAGTTATTCGCGATTTCTAGGGCCATGAAACTTTTCGCGGAATTTTGCCGCAATCTGTTTCATTGCTTTACTTTAACATCTGCAGTTCTGCTTCATGGTCAGTGATTGGATGTTTTAACACTCACGTGACCTTATTGTGATTGGCTAAGTCAAATGAGAGACGTCACTTCACAACGACACGCTTCCATTCCGCGAAATGTTTGTGACCATGGCGATTTCCCTCCGTCTCTAATCATAATGCTAGACAACGTGCTTGTCGGGCAGTGCTTACTTCGCAAACTACGAAGCACAGCTGAAGATATGCGTGCTTATATTGCTTATAAGATATTGAAACTAGTTAGTGCAAAATTATTTTCGCAAATAATCAGCGGCTATGCTCGTACGATAACGAACATATCCGCATTTTGTGGTTATGATTTCGGGAAACCATGGGGAAAGTTTAACTGTGTTGGACATCGAATCCAGTTCCAGTGCTGCCACGTCGTACCATAATTATAGTTTTCTATCTTATTTCTATTATGTGTACCATAGACGATACCTACTTGCCTATAGTGGCTGATTGTACCATATTTCACGTTCAGCACGGAAAATCGAGAACAGCCTAATTGTCAATTCGTTGGAGAGGGAAAGAAAGAAGTTATTTTTTATTTGTTAAGAGTTTTTTTTCCTTGTTCAATTATACGCCGCAATGTTTGTTGTTGCTATTTTTACTAATTAATTGAACTGAAATTATTTTAATCAAAACTTCACAAAAGCACAAAAGATAACAAGGTACCACAATTTCTCTTGAAAAACGATAATTTTAAATTTTGAAAACGATATTTCGACGTAAAGAACCTGGCAACACTGCGGTTACTCCCGAATGATAATCCAGCGTTTTGTTGCCTCGCTCGGTCTGTAACGCGTGGTTATAGTAACCGAAAATGATCCGAGCTACTGTGTATTCATTTCAGCTTGTGATAATCGTCTCGGTAAACAGGTATGAGGCACTTTTATAGATTGTTGGGGTTGTGAGATAATTCTTGAAGTAAAAGTGTAACTGAGGAGAACGTAACGAAAATCTATGATTTTTTTTTTTGTTTACATTACACACCCAGGATGTTGAGATATATCAGAGTTACTTCACACATGGTGACTAAAATTATTTTCGTGCACCGACGTGAATATGTAATGAAAATGTACATTATTTTTCTTGTAATTAGGCCTACAACAAAGATAATAGGACGGTTATTCGATGATCTATATTTTGTGTTTCGCATGGTGCAATTTTGACAACATGCACAATGAAAGAAGCCCTAATATAAATACGTCGTCAATTTTGTTTATGACATTGTAATGTACCGTAAACCGGGATTAAGTTACTTTGACTACTCAAAATATTAGTTTTAGTGTTTTCTGGTAAATAAACGGATAATCTGAGCCGAGTATTTTAACAAATGTATTTTGACCTTATAGTTAATTTTTGAAACTTTTGTCACTAAATGACTTAAAAACCAAAATTTTGAGTGGGCAAAGTAACCCCACAAGGTTAAAGTATCCCTGGTTTAACGGTAACAATTTTACTGAAATCAAAAGCGGTATGGAACATTAAAAACGCTTTATGTGTATGTGCATATATATATATATATATATATATATATATATATATATAAACACACACACGCTTGTATGTACAACATCTCGTAAATAGCAGTATATTAGTTCCTTTACACGATCATTATGTTCCTTTTCAAATTCAAAGTAAGAATGTTACTCTCCCCCCTTCCACCCAATGTGGCATTTTAATCTCTATTTAAGGTTTTCCTGGTTCATGTGCTGTCTTTTAAGGAAGGTCTGACGAATCCGTTGGGAAATCCTCACTTTTCCCTTACATTTAACACATTTTTGTTCCTACAATGGAAATTCCTCGCATTGCTATCAGAGAAACTGTATATTTTACTAAATGAGCCTGCAGTAGGCCGTCAATGTATGGCACAATGTCTTAAATTTATTTATGGGATGTTTAACGTTAGCTCGTGTAACTTCACGGCCTTGATAATAGTGCACTGAGGAGAGTTATCGGGAATTGGCCAGGGCCTGTATAAGGAACCGTCCCAGAATTCCTCTGGATTTATTTCGGGAAATTCAGATCAGGATAGCCGGAGTCGGGGATCGAACCCGGGACTTCAGGATGCGAGACGAGTGATCGCTGCTTAATCTCGCTAGGTAAAATAAACAGAAATGTACTGAATACGTCGTATCCCACAGTACCGGAGTTTCTCTGAAAACTTTTTTTAAAAACATTGTAAAATAAAAACACTCTGATATGCATCAAAATAAACCCAGATTAATCCTTGGAGAAATATGACATTTTTACTGAAAGTATAAAAACAGCCATTATGCCTTTATATAGCGAAATGTTAACTTCAGTTAAAACAAGGGTTACGACGTATTGCTGTTTCACGGACGAAATGGATAATTAGAACCGAGTGTTAGAAAAAGTAGTCTAGCTAACGTTTGAAACTTTCTTCAATAACCGAAAAACACCAAAATTTTGAGTTGACAAGTTACCGTGTATGGTCAATGAACTACCGGTTTACGTTACCAGTAAAATATAAAAAAAAAAAAATCTGTGATGCCTTCTAAATGTGCGAGATTATGTGTTCATTGCTTTGTTACAGTGTAAACAGTTATGTGCCTTCAAGACTATGTAGTAAGTGCGTAGTGTTTGGCGTGACCTTGGGAGTTATATAGCGCGGTCGACTGCGCCATTTGACTGTACTGTCCGCACGTTACGTAACTGCTCCGTGCCGTGTCGCAAGTTTCAACAGGCACGTGGCATTTGTAGTACCGTAGCGATAATTTTAATGTCGCGAAAAATAAGGAAGTTCATGGCACAGGGAGAAACAGAACACTTATTTTAAACGTTATCCAATCCTGGGAGAAATTTAAAACACATACTGCATTGTTACGTATTTAACGTATTTAAGGGCGCGGTTCACCTCAGTTTTCAACGTCTTTATTTATTTTTATATTTGTACCAGATTTTTTTCTTATCTTATACATAAATTGTGATAAAATCTTCCTCTTAGGAAACTTTCGTATCTCTCATAGTTTTTGCGTAATGAGTCGTAAACGTCCAAATTTGCACTTTACGGTTTTATGTACGCCACTAAAACCAACTGACATACCAAACCGACAAAATGCACAGTGTATAACAATGTTGTAGGCTATGATTTGACATATATAAAAACAAAAATATAAAAATTGCTGAATTTTTAAATAAAAATAAAAAAAAACATTTTTTTTAAATACAAAAATTTATATTTTTTTGTTTAATATATGTCAAATCATAGCCTATACCTTTGTTATACAGTGTGAATTTTTTCAGTTTGGAATGCCAATTGGTTTTAGTGGCGTACTTAAAACCGTCAAGTCCAATTTTTGACGTTTACGACTCATTACCCAAAAATTATGAGAGATACAAAAATTTCCTAAGAGGAAGATTTAATCACAATTTATGTGTAAAATAAGAAAAAAATATCTGGTACCAATATAAAAATTAAAAAAAAAAAAAAAAAAAAAAACACGTTGAAAACTGTGGTGAACCGCGCGTTATCGCTCTACATCTCAATTCAAAATAAAAATAATAAACGAAAATAGAATGTTACACCTACCCAGCTGTAATTAGAAAACTATTTTTGTGCGTTTGTATCGGTTACGCTGTCCGTAGATGTTTTCGGAAAGTGCGCTTTCGTATAACGAAAGTGAAATGATGTTCGTCAACAGTTATCACCTAGGAATGAAGGAGCAGGGGAGACGGGAGATCCCTGAGAAAACTCGGCGAACAGCGGCACGATTTCCACATTTGGTAAATCCGGGGACCGATTCCGCGTGGAAGTGAACCCGGATCGCCTTGGTGACAGGGCGGCTCTAGTTCTAGGTTTTTTTTTGAGAGAAAGGGGGGGGGGACATTCCTATAATGTAGCTTTGCCCACTCCCTGAGTCAAAGAAGGTGCCTTCCCACGGAAAAAAAATAGTTTTTAAGTTTCAAAATGGTGCTATTTAATGTATTTCCTAAACCCAAATAATTAAGTGAACCACTTAAAATTTTAATGTTTACATATAAACTGTACATAAATGGTCAGAAAGAAGGGGTCGGGCCCCCTACCCCGGTTGATCCGCCCCTGCTTTGTGGGAGGCGAGCGGTGTGACCACTGCGTCAATCGAGAACCCCGTCTTTTTATAAAACGTAAGCTGACTAAGCATTAACGTTGCTTTTCTCGGTCATGTCATACAAAACAAGCAGGTTGCATGTTGATAAATGTACTGTAGGCCTATGTGTCAGCGGGGGTGGCTTTGGAAACGTGGGTGACTTGCAAAATAACATACCCAAACATTATTTTTCACATCTATGATAGCCCTAAATAAAGAAATTTACTTGAGGTAAATTCAGAATTGTAAATATCTGCTTGACAATTAATGTTTAATCTCAGTTGACAGTTGTGGAAAATAAATACAGTGTAAAAAGTGGTCTCAAATTCACTCCCAATTACGCTAGCTCGTTTCATGGTTTGATTGCAAAACATACTTGGTACGAATAAATTTCAAATGACTCGAGTTTGTCTTACTCTAACCAGGTTAACCTCCTTGCTTTTCGTAAACCTCTATAATTTTCCAGTACGGACACGTGTTTGCTTAGCAATAATAACCACATGTTTTTATATTCAAAAGAATGTTCTACCAATATGTTTCAGTGTATTACGTGCACATCTGCAGTTCATCTTCGTGACTATTGGCAGATGAGATGATTGTCTGTGCACAGACGCCTGTCATTTGACTGTAACTAATCAAAGTAAGGTTATCGTGACACCAACCGTCTGTGATTACAGGGGAGAATCCCAAGACCAATGGTGGATCCAGGGGGGGTGGGGCAGAGCGTCAGCCCCCTGACTTTTTAGGTATATGTTATCCTTAAAATACTACAATTTTCAAAGTAGTATATTCCATCTTTTGTTATATAGACGCCTTAACTAGCACAATTTTGCTCCTTAAGAACTAAATCTCTTCGGGGACCCCGGACCCCACTTCTTTGACTCGGAGTGTGGACATTGCTGTTTTTTAAAAGAATCGCCCCCCCCCCCCAAAAAAAAACGTAGAGCTGTATCCGCCCCCGTCCAAGACCACGAGAGTTTTAAAAACATTTCATTACTGATGATGAAGCAGAATTGCAGGTTTCATTAAAAGTAGTTGATGTAAAATTCTTTTCACGAAAAATAAAAACAGATGTTCTATACCTGTAGCAATTAGACATATGTTTAAGTTAATTAAAATAAAATGCCTACTTGAAGGATGGTTACTAAAGGATCTCATACGTGACAATTTGTTTTGGTGGACCTCATTCTAAAGGCGGAAGAATATTTTTCATGGGAAATTAAGTAACTGCGGTATTATAGTGTTGTTGAATTTGTGTTATAATTAGTAATATCGTTAGTCAGTTTTACCAGTTGTTCTTCAAGTGAAATACTTTGGAAGATGAAAAACTAACTAGAATTAAGGTGGTCGTCTAGCTGGACGTATTTTGTGGTTCGAGGTCTAGAAGTATAGAAGCAATAAGGACGACGCAGCACGACCATCACGCCTCACCCTAGCCTCACTATACGTCTGAATTAGTGGATATTCACTGATTCACGCCCATGGATGAAGTAGTTGAAACAATTTGAATAAGTGAACCTAGTCACTGTTTAATTAGTGAATATTCGCTGATTTCCTTTAAGAGTGCCAACATCTCACATTTGAATCAGTGAATATTCACAGTTTTTCCCAGTGGTTTTCAAAGAACAGTTTTTACTTATTGAATAAGTGAAAAATTACGGAAAAATCTGTGGACATTCACTAATTAACTTGTGGAATGTTGGCACTCTTTTTTCGGAATCAGTGGATTTCACCGATTTCACAGTGGTTTTTCACTGATTCAATTTGTATAAACTGCTCCATTCATCAGCGTGAATCAGTGAATATTAACTAATTCAGATTTAGCGTGTAGGCGCAAGTCACAGAACTGGTGTGCAGTTTTCTCTCAGACAACACGCTTGTGTGAGACATTCGGTGGCGATCCCGTCATTTAATGACGTATCAAATACAGAGGTGTACCGCAATTTTAATCACCATTTTTTAAACGTTTTATTTGTACCAGAATTTTTTTCTTATTATAGACACAAAATGTGACTGAATTTGTGTGTTATAACATTTTTTTATCTCTCATAATTTTCGCGTAATTGCTTTTTTAAGTCAAAATTTGCATGTTTCCGTTTTAAGGACTGCACTAAAACCAACTGACATAACGAACTGAAAAAATTCTCAGTGAATAAAGACGTTGCAGGCTACAATGTCATGCACATAAAAATAAAGAATAAATATTTTTGTCCCAGCTGCGAATTTATAAATACTTAAGTTTTAATTGATTTTCTGAAATTGTTGGAACCATAATACATTCATTAATTTTTTAGCATGGGAAACATCTGTCAAGGAAAAAAAAAAAAGTCAATGAAACAATAAACTAGGCCTATGCCTTGTCAACATAAATAAAGGAAAACATCTCTCTATTCATTAATTTTTTTTAAATAAAACCGTAAATTCGGGATCACACCACCTTAAGAGTGCTCAGCCTCAACTGGGATAAAATCATAATTTTATATTTTTATGAAATATTGTTAGTTTTGTAGACAATTCTTGTCAGTACAGTTATCACTTACAAAACAATTTTAGCTCTGATAGTTTTCTCATAACGATGTGTCTAAGTCAAAATTTTCTTGTTACGCTGCCTTGAAAATAGCGAAAACTATTTTATCTACTTAAATGAAATAATTTACTGTGAACTAACATGCCACAAGCTATGCAATGAAACATTTTAAAACCCACGACGTAATATTGTGAATTGCTTAAAAAGATCGCAAAAGTACAGAAAAAAATTGCAAATTCAACCTTTTTTAAAATGTAAAAGTAGTTCATGGGATATTTTTGAAATGCTTTATTACATAGCCCATGGCATGTTATGTCACAGTGAATTATTTCACGTACGTAAGTCAATTGGTTGTCAGTACTTGGATGGCAGCAGAACATGCGAATATTGGCTTTGACACCCCGTTATGAGAAAACTATGGGAGTTAGAATTGTTTCGTAAGAGGAAACTGCACTTACAAGTATCGTCTACAAAACTAATACCACTTCATAGAAATGTAAAATTATGATTTTATCGCACTTGAACATCCTTAATGAGTAGTGGTGAACTTGTAATGTGTATGCACATGTGTAAAGTTCTATAAATGGTATTCTCTAAACAGACATCACTCATGTGAGGTGAGAAGTATTGGAATAATCTTGTAAAGGCCTAACTGTTCTTTTTATATGTATTGTGTACAGGTAAACAGAAATGTAGAGTACTGACGTCCCCCACTTCTTTACCGGAGCAAGTTTGGCTCTCGGAAGTCACGTGCGGAGAGAAACTGGCAGTTGCATATGCCAATCAGATTAGACTATAGGTGATTCGGAATAAAGTGAACGCTCAAAAAAGCCCTGATTAATTTCTATTTCCTGCCAGTTTATATATTTCCGCCGTATGTGAACACACATAATGCCATGTGCTTTTATTTACATAGGGTCGTGCAATGTTTACAACTACATTAAACTGCTCCGATAAATTTTATATACAATATCTACTCATTAAATGCACGGGGGCTGAATTTAAGACATAAAAAAAGTAACCTTAGTTATAAATACCTGCGAGTTAATGTCTGGTTTCTGTCCATCGACTAATCTAAACAACACGCACTATTGCCGTTACGAATATCGTAAATGAGGGCATATTTTATTTGAATTTGTAACGCAAAACCGCCACTACAACAGACATGACACACGCTATACAATAATTCAAGTTTCGTTCAGTTCTACTGCCACGAACAACGACGACGCACTTCAGAAACAATAAATAACGTATTTTCTTAACATGTGAAATAAGAAGTATGTTGTTTCTAGGCTGGCAAACGTAAAACATAATTTACAGATTACCGATGGTTTCACGTCATTCGGCAATGATACTCAAAGTAATTTCCAATACTTTTGAATGTGTATATACGCAAAACGGACTAACGCACGCAAATGATGCAACTTGGCGGCAAGAACCTAATTGTGATGCCACCTGTCGGTGGAACTTTGAACTGTCTGAAGCGCGAAGCAAGCTGTAACGACCAAGATGACTCGAGGTCGGCGATAGCGTCACATTATTCTCGCGTCAATTGCGTCTAATTATACTATAAGTATGAATGTCAATAAGATCATAAGTAAATATTTTGAAGTGTATTAAATACAGACAGGTCGATTTATCATATGTTCTTTCTGTAATCTTGTATTCAAATAGGAAAATACATGGAACTACGTACAATAAATCGCTACCAACCATACAAGCAGTAAAGTAACTATTGTTAGTGCTGATGTATATGCAGTAACGGCTAGTGATTTTTTTCAAAGGTTAAATCTTTAGTGCTCACTTTATCCCGAATGACCTATTGTCTGATAACGAAACTTGCGTGTTCACGCGCGAATATCGGTTTGTTTCCTTTGATGCCATAATTACTACTGCACGGCGATAGGAAGTCTGCTGTCTGGCAACTGCCAGTTCCCAACAAGCCGCACACACTTCACTTCACATTTACTTACCAATAAACTTTTCTTATTACTTTGTTTTTTTTATTATTTCATTTAAAAACTATTCGTAACTTCCTGTTTGGCGCGAAAAGGTTCTTAGGGCTACACCATTTTGTTTCAATGTTTCACGTGCACATCTGACACACTGCTTAGTGTCCGTATGATAGCGTGTCTCATTTGGCTGCACCAATGAGAATAAGGCATTTGTGTCACCATACGTTTAAGAAATGTGCCGCGAAATTCGAGTAGAAAGTATTAGGATATGATTCGCGTCAGAATGTAACTTTCTGCCCAAGTGTTGGAGAAACAGATTAGTTGGTAGTAAGTTAAATCGCGTTTATTTATTTTACGAGAGATATTGATTTATTATGAGTAAATCATAAAGTTTTTAAGCAGATGTGTAGTTGCGACTATTTCCACGTGTGAGAATACAAAACGTATATTACAATTAACGTAAAAATTGTAAAATAATTTTAACTGTAATGACTGGCGTACAAGAGGTTAGTATGTAAAAGACAAGGAACTTAATATATTTAATATTATTTTTAGTGTTTGTTGCGCAACAGACAAAACCAGCGTTCGCAAAATCAAGAATGTTTGGTGTCGCATCGCGTCACTCGCGTCGCACTATTGTGATTCCAGCATAATGCTCCTACGACTAACGATGTGGTACGTCACGACATCCCCATCCTGGCCAATAATCGAACCCGCACTGTGTTACTATCATAATTAACCTGTGACGTTATACCATTCAGACCTTTCCCTTTCATGATTACAATAGGGGTGGCAGCCCTCGTACTGCATACAAGTACTTCAGCGCCATGTTTCGCGAATATTTTAATGTTAGTTGTACGTAGTTACCGTCATGTGGTGAGCGTATTTTGACTGAAGTGGTAACTTTGGCCGACACATGATATTTATTTTGTGCCATTCGGTGGAATAATAACAAACTTTATGTGGATGTATAAAGCTTAAGGGTTTTAATATTTAAAAAGGAATTATTGATTTCTATGTTAAATGGAACCGAAAACAAATATTTTGAGTTGGTCGAAGTTACTGTTGCAGTCAAAGTATACCTTCTTGAAGGTAATGAGCGAAAATGGCGATCGTAGTACAAGCTTCTAAATGCACAATTTACAATAAAAAAATAATGCATACAACTGTTGCTGTGACAACAATACAACGCCTGGTATATTGGCAAAACATCATTACAACGCCTGGTGTGTAGGCAAAAAGTGTTACTGCGACCAAGGAATCTGTTCGTACATGCGCCGTGCTATCAGGAAAAGATAATCTGTGGGAGCTGTGAGTTTCGCGAATATTTCTGCACCACATAGATTCAATGCCTTATGTGCACATCAACAGATATTATTCGTGGTTATGTCAGTGTTTCTGTGTGTAGACGCGTCGCTTATTTGACTGAGCCAATCAGTACAAAGTTACTAAACACTGCACATCTGTGATTAGTGGGGAGAATCCCACATATCTTGTATTTGAAAACATACAATCCCTGACCAAGACGCGGAGATGCAGATGTGTACATAAGGCAACGGAAGTAAGGGGTCTGTACACATTCTATCATGCACGAGTTTAAAAGCATGTTGGAAAAATGTAGCCAAATAAAAACATGTCCCGCGCACTCGGACGACGTCGAGGGTTCCAAGAAGAAGAAAAAAAAATCAGTCCACGTGTGGCCGGCGGAAGAACAAGACCTCGTCCGAGATTACATCGATGATTATCTGAGGTCCGGCCGTCTTTAGGTATCCTGTATTCATAATAACAACAACAATAATACGGAGGGTGCTGTGGTACTGTAGGAGAGGGAGATGACGAAGAACCTCCTAAACCTTGGTGACAGTTGATAATTCCGATGCTATAGGGCTACATACAGTGGTTGAAGTGCTCGCCTGCAGTATGTGGGGACGCACGTCTGATGTATGTCTGTGTCACTAAAGCGCACGTATTAAGCACGTTAAAGTCGTTTGAAATCATAATTTTATATTTCCAGATAGTGTTTATTCTGTAGACGATACTTGTGGCTACAGTTTCCTCTTACGAAACAATTTCAACTCACCTTGTTTCCTCATACCGGTTCGCCGAAGCCGAAATGTGCATGTTGCGTTGCCAGGCAAATAGTGAAAACCAATTGACTTACTCGAATGAAATAATTGATGGTGAAATAACATGTCATGGGCTACGCAACCTTATGTTTACAAATCCACAATGTAACATTTTGAGTCAGTAAAAAATTGCGAAAGTACAGGAAAATATTTGTAAATTAAACAGTTTTGTTTAAACACAAGTTGTTCACTGTGAGTTTTTCTAATACATGGTTACGTAGTCCGTGTCATGATATCAACTGGCTTAGTGTACATTATTTGCAGGGAACCGTTACATGCACATTTCGTCTTTGACGCACGGTTACAAGAAAACTATGCGAGTTGAAATTGTTTCGTACGAGTAATCTGCACTCACAAGTATCGTCTGAAAAATTAATACTATTTCTTAAAACATAAAATGTTGATACTTAACGCACTAGTACACTCTTAAGGCGGCCGCCTGACTGGTGCTCGGAGTTACGTTCTTTCTCAGAGACCAGTCAACGTACGTCCACAATGATTGGCTACGAAAAGAAAACCAAATTCAAACTACTTGTGAATACGACATTTAAGGCTGTTCATGTATGATAATTAATAATTCTATATATGTTTTTGTATTGTTAGTTTTGTGACCGTTACTAGCGACTACATTATCCTTATATGGACACATTTAGCAAGCATAATTTCCAATAATGGAACATCAAAGTCAAATGTTGCATTTTATTGGCATTATACAACCAACGAAATGAAATTATTTACACTGAATTCAGATATCACGAGCTACAAGTTAAATGTTATAAAAACATAAAGTACGTTTAGGTTTTTAAAATGTTTTAAAGATAAAGGATTTTATGCCGAAAGTTGGCGACATCGTGGTGAAACCATTTTATCAGATCAAATATTGTCGGCACTGCTCCTGTTAACGATGCATACTATATAGCTATGTGAACTGCCACTTGACAATTCAAAGAGCCCCCCATTTTGCATTTTGAATTCGAAATTGTCCTGGGTGAGAGCCCTTGGAAAACCAATTCCTATTTAAAATTACAACCGGTGTATAGGCTGCAATGTGTGCCGACACAACAGAAGCAACAGCGGCACGGCTGAAAACACGAACAACAAAGCTCTGCACTACGCGTACTAGCGGAGTGCGTGTCACTGACGTCCTTATAGCTCCTGGCACGGACGAGTGGGAACAATGTAGTGAAAAGAGGAGGGGGGGGGGCCTCATAACCGGTTGTTGTATCCTCGGGCTATTGCGCTGGCAATTAACACCGCGCAGACCCGTCAAGTGAAATTACAAGCCCCTCCCCTTCCTACCAGAGCTTGTAAACACCTCCCCTTCCTGCCTCTCATTCATATACTACACTAGAACATCTTGACTGGAGTAGTCTACTGTCGACGGGAATATTGTAACTCTGGCTACAACACACCGGAACCTCTTATATGTTAGCGGTTTTCACAATGGAGCGGCGAGCGTCAGCCAATCAGAGCCTTGTCCCTAGCGAAGGGCGTCACGAACGTTGTACGAGCGGCTGACATTGCATTTGATGCTCATCGCTGGCAACGGATACAAAGAAGAAGAAAAATTGACTCGTGGAACTATTTTTCAGGTTAAAACCAAATAAAAAATAAATGTACTAATGAAATTACATTGAAATAACGGTATTTATGTAAATTAATGTGATATATTGAGTACGTTCGTTTAAAACTTACTAATACATTTTCATTACTTTAATTTCCCGGTAGAAAATGTAAACTGTTTTTTTTTGTTTGGTATTTATTTATTTTAATTGTTGCGAGCACACTAATCAGGTTATAATTTCTTTATTTCCTGTTTACGTTCTTTTCAAACTACTTGTGTAGTTACTAAGTGATACCTCTAGGTAAGAGATAGCAGCTCCAGAGGCTGGCGATATTTCGTCACTGTTGTGGAGATGTATCTGGAATTCGTCGTTGGCGGCAAGCGTCGGGCATATCGCGCCGCTGTATTGTGAATACCATTGTGGGTTGATATTGCTACACAATGTAATCTAGAGTAACAACAAATAAAATCATTCTCTCTTAGTGCACTTACCCTGGACGTGGCGAGGCCAAGTGTCTTATATGTTCAATTAAATCAAGTGACGAAGTGACATATATGCCACTACTTACTTTGTTTTTCGTCCATATCGGAGTGCCTCGTTGACATTGTAAAAAATTCCAACTCAGAATTTGAGGGTTTGATGCCAAAGTGAAGCAAGTCCACTTCTTTTTCCTGGAACGTGGAAATTGTTTGCTTTTACCCCAAATAAAATGTATGTATAGTTAAATAAACACCATAAATGTAATAAAGAATACTTCATATATAACAATACTTAAGTTCACAGTTAAAGTCAGATAACATTTTATTTTTAACATTTAAGAATATGTAGTACCTGGTTAGCTATGAATAGAGACATGCAAAATACGCGTTATAATTTGGCAGCAGACTAAACTTCACTTTCCTATACACAACAGAGCATAATCTGCTATTCAATTGGTCACGAACTATTATATGTTGTCATTGACGTGTGTTACGTCTTTACGGAGATTGGCCTCTCTACCGTGTAAGTATTCTCCGCGGCAAGTCACAACAATATCAGCCAGCGGGAGACGTCGAACCAACCTATAGTCACTTGAAGTCTAGTCAGCGAATTTTGAAGGTCTCTAGTTACGGCATCAAGCCTTCCAATTCTTTTTATTGCAACTAGTACCCGTAGCAATGTGTTTATCTTCTCAATGTTGAAGCGACATCTTGAAATGCGACTACTGCCTAGCACTCTAGCAAGTACGCTCTCAGACCTAAGATCGCTGTGACACGCTGATGAAGTAGTTGTTTGTCGCTACAGAGGTTAATTCTTGATCTTGCGAGCTAAGCTAGTCCGGAGCTCAGTTAGTACTGCTACCTGTGTTGCCAGACCAACCATTCCAAAATCCACAGACACCACAGCTAAATTCCACACACAGTGAAAAACTCAACGGAAAATTAAAACGCCCTTGTTTTTATAGATGTGTAGGGCCCGGTAGTTTTCGCGGAAAGATTTATGCCCCGCTTTGTTTCAGTGTCTTACGTGCACACCTGCAGCTCAACTTAATGTCTATTAACAAGAGTGTTTTGTGCAGAGTTATTATTCTTTTGACTGTGCCAATCAGTACATGGATAACTGTAACACGACACGTCTGTGATTTGCGGGTTTAACCTCCACACGCTGGGTGTTACGGCATCCAATCACTGACCACAAAGCAGAGATGCAGGTGTGTACGTAGAACAATGAAACAAAGTGATGCAAAATATTTTCACGAAAACTTCCCCTTCTCTAACTGACTCACTTCTTTCATTACTATACTTTGTCCACTCAAAGGTTGCAGCAGAAATAACCGCTGATAATGAAATAAATCAAAGCAATTTAATTATATCTTAATTCCTCACATTGTGATTGTGCTGTAACACAATTACCTTGTATTTTCCAATATTTCAAATGAATTTATTCTGTGCAAAATATTTTATTGCCATTCACTTGAATGAATTAGCTGCAACCTTAGAATAGATACAGTATAGCGTAGCATGTCCTCATCTGGCTACTAGCGCCTAGATCCAGGACCTCTAAGCACAGTGGCGCATGCGCACTGCGCTAGTTGGCTACTAGCGCCTAGATCCAGGACCTCTAAGCACAGTGGCGCATGCGCACTGCGCTAGTTGGCTACTAGCGCCTAGATCCAGGACCTCTAAGCACAGTGGCGCATGCGCACTGCGCTAGTTGGCTACTAGCGCCTA
>PNEQ01043055.1:0-16075 GCA_003012365.1 Medauroidea extradentata | reverse complement strand
GACACAGGAGAAATTGTGTGCATAACTAATTGTGTTGTGAGAGTTCTAGTTGATTACTGTTTTGTGTATTTCGTAGCTTTGTGAGCTATTAAATCCAGTACTTAATTTAACTCTTTTATTTGTAATTATAAGACCTCTATCCCAAAGAACTCATGGGAATTGCCCACATATAAAGTTTGTGTTCTCCAAACTTGTAACAATATATAGCACAACACCGTATTTAACGTATATTATTTAAATATCCGCCATGTTTATTTAACTTCCCGAATGCTCTGATTGGTTCATTCCCTTAATTCTTACGGGAAAATATAAAATTTCGCTATATCTGTTACTTCTTAAGTCATGGCCCACACACCACACGACCTCACACGGCCTGTTAAGTTCTGTTGCGAAGCGGTACGTTAAGAAACACTTTATATTCTTAAGTCAACTCTTAGCTACACGTCATAGTTCTTAAGTTTTTAATTGTGAACCAAGCCAAAAGACTTTATAAATTAAGATTTAATCACACCACACTTTCTTTTCAATTCTCATTTTTGTATTTGTAAACATATTCTGGTAACGTTTACCAAAATAGGCCATACTCAAGCACATGATAATTAATTTAATATAACAATGTCGCATTGAAAAACTATTACATTTCAGAGACATAACTGTTGTTATCGTACATAATATTGCAGCAAAGTATAAAGTACCATAATGCAAATGGTGAAATATTTCATTTAAATATAAAACAAATATTTTGCACATTGATACTCTTAACACATTAAATGTACATGACATATATCAACAAAATTTATGTTAATTGTAAAATTGAGAAATTGATGAATTAAGTCATCAAGTTTACAGTTTGTAACATTTTGTATTTGTACAACAGACTGAGGTACTCAATCAAGCACATGTATAATTTTAGTATAACATTGGTTCTTAATTTCGATAAAGGCTAATGAATTGCAACTGTATTAAATATTTTCACAAACACAACGGTTGTAAATGTGCACGTTCTTACAATACAGTAGTAGGTAACAGAAATATATGCATTTTCAAAACTAAATAAAATTAAACATTTTACAATGACACGCAAAATATGCACAAATAATACAGAAGAACATTTCGGTTAGTTACAAAATTGAAAATCTGTTACCTACGCTAAACTTCTAAATAATATGTACAGCAAAATAAGTTTGTGTGATTCTAATAACATTACAAACGGAATTCTTCGATAGCAATTTATAAAACATATTTTAATAAAAAATCAAACAATTTACACAATATTTAAGGTATTTGAAAGCGAATTTGTATTTTCAAAGAAAAGAAAATATATTTCTTACGTTATTTACCTTTACATAGTTCCTGCTCGTGTTTAAATATTATTTGTTGAAAGTGTCAAAGATGTTTTAACACTCCATATTGTCACGTTTGTGTTACCATTGTATCAAGGATATGTTCTGACATAAATAAATCTGAATAAATTTTAACTGATTTTTCTTAATGTTATGTGTACGCAGTATCAATTTAAATAATAGGGGATTGCAGTTCTCATATGTAAACTGCAAAAAAGGTTATTAAATAAAATATTGCACAAGAAATCAGTCGGACATAAAATAATACTTCCAGAAACATCTGCTACAAATTTGCTACTTGCCTAATTTCCATTAATTTTTTCCTGGTTTCACTCCGGGTGTTTTCTGGAGCAGTATTGAGTTACCCGCAGGTCGAGCATGGTTCTTGTTTTCTCCCTGTCGTCAGAACGACGCGTCAGTGGAAAGACGTTTCGTCAAAAAAGCGAACATGGTTCAGTTTGTTGCCCGTCAAAACGTTTCAGATGAACAACGCGACCGTCAATACAATGACGCGGTATTTTAGTGTGTCATGAGCCGACAACGTGCGTATTTAAAATAAATATCGTTAGAAACAATGCCATATTCACAGTTTCAAGTGACAAAATATATTTTAACTAATATAAAGCCTGCACGCAGTATAAACAATATGTGCAATGATAAACTTAAAGCTCAATTACTGTATACGTACCATAACCTATATCTTGACCATACAGCCATAACCTACATCTTGCCCATTCTGATAGCTAATACCTAAATAAGTAATACAGTTTGTATTGAATATTTTTGAAGACAAAAACAAATTGTTTTAACTGATGTTTATATAAGTAATTATTGATGCTGCATTAGAGTATGCATGTGTTTTGTCTGTAATTTAAATGTGTTAGCATAACCAAACCGAATGAAAGTGATGTGCGGTAGAAAAAAAATTCCGGTATTTTAATATTCCTGGCTTGAATCTGTAGTACAAAACTCATAAGACAAAATCATTCTCTGCTGAAATTATCCTAAGAAACCGGTGTTTATACGCAACGTAACTTAGTAACATTTAAAAACATTGCTACAGTTTGTGTTGGCAATTAACCTACAACGTTGTACCTTACAGATATCGCAGGACTCTATTAAAATTTTGAGCAGTACGTTATTAATGTTTATGCGTTGTCTTTTTCCAAGATTAGGAAACCAATTTTAATTTTATATTGTGTATAGGGTAAAGGAGACAACAAAATATATATTTTCTTCAAATGTAAGGAAATTTTTTTTAATTAACTGAAGAATACTAATTATAGACTTCTGTGATTTACTATAAATGCTCTGACAGAAAATAAATTTGTCCCTGTAAATCATATGTGTACTTCAAAATTATAAGCTACATACTGAAATGTTAAAAATTATTTTGAACTTTATTTACCATGTTATATTTTACATTGCTCATATAAACATCCAAATGAAATATAAAAAACTATGGTCAAGTATTGATATTTCTATTTCGACAGCAACACCACTAATATAGTGGTGTTTACACTGACTCATGAAATTAATACTTACGCATACCCCACACGACTGCCACAGAATATTAGCACTTGACCACAGATTTTTCAAGTTCTGTTCACACGTTTAATTAATTAAAGCGTTACTTGTGAACAAAAATACACGTTAATTGTGTCACTTGTAAATAAAAGTACAGGTTAAGTGCAAATAACGCCATTCTCGTTACAGCTGTATAATATTTTTGTTCACTGAGGTTTTCTTTTGGCTGAAACTTGAAAGCAGATTCTCCAACACACAAAAATAACACGTCACTACTGCAAATTTCGTACCAACCTCTCAATATATTCCTCTTTGGAACCATCGTTCATTTGACGCTATAATTCTGACGGAAGCGTTATGACACGTCGATCCATGCTCGCATTTTTGCGCAGCCGTCACGACACTAGTGTCGTTCTACCGACACATCGGAGTTACGACGGCTTCGAATTAAAGAACCATGCTCGACCTACCGAGTCTGATAAATGTCAGAGTTCTAACGAAACATTGTTATTATGGCTCGTAATTACCAATGTTATGTACCCCGGGTAGAGACTATGATATGTTGCGAAAATGTTTTGTACCAACCAACGTGCATTAACCCTACGGAAAGAGAGGTAACTCAATCCTTTATTGACAATTTCAAAATAACAGGTAAGTACAATATTGGTCAGAGTGAATAACTAAAAACTTGAGGAACACGTTTTGCTGGTGCAACAGTTGAGCAAATAAGGTGGACCATCAGAAACAAAATGAAGAGTAATTTGAAAAAGACAAAGGTAGTAAGATTTACGAAGAGAAAGAAAAGGAGTTAGGAAGAATTAAAATTGGGACGATCAAGAGATAGGTGCTGTCTCTAAGTAGAACTACCTTGGGGTAGTGTTACAAGGCGATCTTGGGGTGGAAACAAGTGCAGAGAGTAGTTTATAACGGGAGGATGGTTCTGGGTATGTAGGAAAGGGTCCTGTACAGAGTCAACCCTGAGGTGAAGGAGAAGACGTTGGCACTATGGTTGATCTAATGCTAGAATGTGCTGCATCGTTATGGGACCCACACGTGGAAGTGGAGGTGACAGAACTAGAAAGGGTGCAGTGAAGGGCAGGCGGAGATGGCAGGAGCAGGTCAGAGAGAAGTTAATTTTAGGTCATCTCTGAAGAATAGGACAAGGGCTGAGAGACTGTTTAGGGTATTAAATGAGGATGGAGAAAGGTGGGGTAAGTTGAAGGTAAGGTTGACTAAAGGAATGTAGGCAGAGGTAGAAGAAACAATTCTGACGGTCCAGAGGGTTTGGAGGATGGAGAGAAGACAGTTCATGCTGGTGAGAGAGGGCATTACATAGGTTGGGACCCTTGAGATGAAGCTATGGAAGACAACTGCTACCTGGCGTCAGCCTAATTGCAAGTTGAATGTTATGTTGGTTGGTTTTTTGAATGATGGTTTATTTGGTTAGGCCTATAGATTTCAATGTTTAAACTCGGTACCTTCCATACACAAAGCTAAAACGTTACAGAATAATTTTCCTTTTTTTTCAGCTTTGTCATGGAAATTTGTGTTTGAAGAAAAGTGGAACGGTGTTGGCAGTCTATGCATTCGATGTAGGTGAAGGAGTGGAATTTAACTGTGGATTTGTTTATAGTGAAGCAGCTTAGAAATTTTAGGAAGGGGCTGAGAAGTAAGTGATTGAGTAGGATGAAATTACCTCAAGGCATTTATGCAATTGCAAGTGTCAAGTTATTTTTATTAGTTGCTTAGTTCACATTCTTCATTTTACCCTTTCATGTTTTGCCAAATCATGCAGGTAGATTACAGTTTATGCTATCATCTCTACTTAACTGTGTTGTGAGTTGCCAAATAACATTTGACTTGTAAAAAAAGATAATTTGTAATAAATTTCAGATTTTTTTTTTTTGCCACAGGGAAAGTATGAAGTGGGTTAATATTTATTTCACACAAAATAGCAATAGAGCTGTAAACTTAGTTAAACATAAAAACTGAAATACAAAATAGCCTCTGTGTTGATCACTGTACTGTGCACCTACAAGAGTACTAGCACAGTTTTAAGAGAGATTCAGCTGGCAGGGCTACTGTAGTGCAGGTGGTCGACGAAGGGAAGCAAGGGGTTTCCTGCTTTATGTATTTTGAAAAGACCTTTGATATGAGATATGGAAAATGAACGCTCAACTGGACAGCAAAGGGCTGGTTGGCTCAATGTACTTCCTGAAGAGTGTGCGATAGATAAATAAACGCTGAAAACATCAATTGATTTCTACGCTTTTTTCGAAGCCAATATGGATAAAATACTCAATGACAATCCCAGATAATGGTATTTGCCAACTTCATGAGTAAATATTTATCCAGAATTACTAACTCATTATGCGTGACCTCTTGTGCCGCAGTTAAATGCACTAGGTTCTGGTGTCAGAGATTGTGCCTCAGAAGTTCGTAACACTGGAAACAATGTTGGCTAAAACTATTGTCTAGGATTGCTATTGTTTAATTTTCGCAAATTGACTTTACGAAACCTACAGTTATAGATTAATGATTTTAGCATTGAATTATGTATCATACCCTCTGAAGAAACGAACACGAGAGTGCGAAAGCAGGGAAATCCTTATCGGAGGAAGGGGAGGTTACGTTAAGAGTTCCATACGTTATCGTGCTGGGCCCATTTTTTTTTATATTACAGTGAGTGTTCAGGTGGCAATGGTGACTGCTAAATTAAGGCTGTTTGCATATGATAGTGTATAGGGAGGGCAGAATCAGTTACAGGAGGATATTGAGTGAGTGGGTGGACAGAGAGGAATAAATGAAAATAAATATTTGGAAGGCTTGATATTAAGGCATTAACAAATGGCAGGAGATAGGGAAAGCTTCAGAATACAAGTACTTGGGGGTGGTGATTCAGGGACAGAATATGAAAGCAGAGAGCAGTATTAAAAGGAAAAGGGGCCTTAGTTACACCGGATAAAATCTTAAGGAAGTCGGTGGGGAAGTGAAGGAGAAGGCTTTATAGGACAATGGTTAGACAATATTATTGAAGTATGCTGCTTCAGTCTAGTAACCATATACGTGGAAGAGAAGATGAGGGTATGGGAAAAGGTGCAAAGACCGGTAGCAATGTAAAAAATAAATAAAGGTGAGGTTGAGGATGAAAAGGAATTCAGACCATTTATACTGTTAAAGGAGTTGGGTTGAACCTTCTGAAGGACAGAAGATTATAAAGGATGGTCAGGATATATAAAGGGGTGAATGGAGTGGGAGGGTGGGGAAGGTTACTTAACTAGGTTGTTGTACAGGGATAGAAATACTAGTAGCAAAAAGCTTCTTGGGGTTTGAAGGACAGTGTATGAGAGACAGAATGGTCTGGGAGTGTAATGTTTTTTAGAGGGAATTGGTGACAATGATGAGGGTGTGGTAGTTCAGGGAATGTCTGAAATGTGAGGAGGAGTAAGTAAGTATTCCAAAAGGTGCTTTCCACTCGATGAATGCCCAGTTGTAAGCCTGTATCTACACTGTTTTATTTTATTCAGTTGACCACAATAGGCTTACTATTGTATTAGGCTATAACCAAAACAGTCAACATAGTCCGTCCTTGTCCTCTACATCCTGAACACAGGCTTTAAATAAAGGCCTTGTAAACCTTTGAACACTTTTCAAGTATGCAGAAAACTAATGAATTTGCGATCTACGAGTACTGAAGATTTTAAAAGCATGTTTAGAAATCGAACCTACGAGTTTCTTATTTATTTAGTCTCGTACATAGACGCGGAATTTATTATTGTATGGATCATCTATCATCATGCGCGATGCCTGAAAATAAAACTTGTTTATCCCTCTATACTGTCAGCGTCACTCAGTACACCAATTTCTCGTTTACGAATATTTCCGCACGGATTTCTACACACTAGCCACAAGTTTGCCCATCCATTTTACTCACATAGGTAACATTTAATAAGACTATGAAAAGACGGTATTATTAGCACAGATGGAGAACAATTTCAACACATTCAGTATTATACTGTTGAGTTTTACATCCCAAAATATTTCGCTCCACTTCAACAAAACATTTGGTTATTTACAGACATCGCCGTTTTGCCATTTCAAATCAAAACAATCGTCTGCTTGCAGCGGAAAGCGGACTCGCAGCGAGTATTTTTTCGCTGCAACCGCTGCGGAAGCGCTGCAGCGCAGTGGTGGCCAGCGATGGCAGCTGAACGTGTGCAGCGTAAAGCGCTTCTGCAGCGCTTTGCCCGCTGAAGGCGCCCATAGTAAAAACGTAACTTATAATCTCAGGAACGAAAATGAAAGCACACAACAACTTCAAAATCACTTTTGAATTTTTACTTTCACTTAATATTTCCTTAGATGTAAGACAGTATTTACTATTTATACGATCTGGAAATAGTGACTTTAACCTGCACTTACATGCAAACTTTGAACTCCAATCTCCTCGATTACTGCGCAACGATGTTTCACAATACACGAAATGTATTTTACAATCGGGAACACAACACTTATGTGACATAGCTTTCAACTATTGATTAAATAAAGAGCTTCTGTCCATTTCGCTCATCAGACATAACCATTCTTCATGCCATTTCACCCCGCAGCGAAAATGGCGGCCACGTGCAATGACCAGTACAAAACCAAACGAAAAAAAAAATTTGTGCCGCGATGGTGCTGCTACAATCTAGCTACGGGATATTACACGAAGCTGAAAAGCAGGACTCAATTTCCCTATATCAGTTTCACCCCCATAGTACCAACGTACCCTTACAAACCCTGCACTTAATTACAACACATATGATTGGGTGATATATGTCTAACACAACGTAGTTGTCTGATGAACCAATAACAGGCATCAATTATTACAATAGTGGGATTCTTATTGGCTCAGTCAACTAGGGTAACAGTTTCACGTTCAAGAGATAACCAGTAATCTTCTGGTAATCTGAACATGCCCTGGAACCCAGCAAACAGTCAAGCTTTCCTGCGACTAACCATCATCTCTAACGACGGTGTCTGTCACATTCCTAAATATTTTTTGTCAGTTACAAAATAGTTCCCGTGAATGCAAGTATTCTTCAGCTGTTACAATGTTACTCATAAATTCTTTTGTGGGCGTTACTAAACCACCCCGAGACAGGTATGCCATTATTTTTATATGGTGCCAATTAGTCCCTCTCGGTTCTAAATCGGTGGGCAACATATTCACCTTTGTACTTTAAACTATTTCTTCCCTGGGAAAAGCTGAAGTTTACGTTTCTAGTGTCCCCTTTTCCTCATAATAGTAAAAAAAAATGCCTGTGAAATGCTACTCCAAGGCACATGTAATAGATAATATTACGGAATGTAGATCTGTTACTAAGAAAACTCGCACACAGTTAATATTATTTGAAGTGAAATAAAATTATTGGTGACTTAAAGGTGCCATATTCAGGCATCAGTTATCTGTTGCATGAATTACAAGTTTTCCATTTTAAATCATTTATTAATTTTCCTTAAATTTATTTTCAGTTTTTTAGTCTCGTGCATTTACGAAATATTACAAGCATATTTTGTACAAAATAGACAGACACACACAAAAGCGATTATTTAATTTTACACTGTCATACAGTTCGAAAGCACTTTATAATGTTTCAGTCTCTAGCTCGTCGTAAAGTTAATTTAAAATCTATTGCGAAATTTGTACTGAACAACCGGATTGGCAAGGAAACAAGTTATTACAAATGTAGTAAAAATATTATTCTATTGCCATATAGATAAAAATAATTCTTCCTTCTCAGGAGTTATGCCTGCTTTCCTCAAAACTGCCCTATCCCTGCCTTGCCCCTTTATTACTAACAATAGCTAACTTCGAAACAGCTTTCTCTTGTTTTATACCATCTCCAGTCATGGGCTTGTCGAAATAATAGTAAATAGGCTGTTTCTATTTTACGAGAAAGCTATGGACTGTTCATATTCATGTGGGTCAACAACGTGTTCATTATTATGGTCGAAAAAAATGTATTCCTAATTTTAATTTCATTTAATGCACTTTAATTTATTGTAAGTCGGGTATATATGTTGTATTTCTGCTGCAATCATTGCAGCAGTGGACATCGCGAGCTTCGTGTTGTCAGGAACTAGTTTAACTTGAGGCCTTGAGCTTGAGGGTTGGCACTGTAGCGGAGTGAATGCCACGCGACATCATAAGTGCAGCTGACTGCGGGTCGTGGTGGGGGAACGATGCGCACGCGCCTACCTGGTATTTTTCCTATTGGTACTACCACCACGCCCGGTGTAACCGGCCCTCGAATGCAGCGTTGCCACATTTAAGACTGTGTGCTTCCATGGTAGACAACCTTGCCCAGCCGGGTTGGCAACCGTGCGCCGCTTCCAAGTCTCCTCCCTCCGTAAAACACAAGCGTATAGCGATCACCACCACGCATCTAGCAATAGACAGTGGAAACTTCGCTCGCGCCAAGGGGTGTGGACAAGTACGATGTCGGACGGACGACTGGAATACTCAATCGGCAATAAAATCTGAACTGCTAATCAAAATTCGATGCGTTTTTTTGCGAGTATATATTTTATCAGCAGACATTTACTTATATAGCACTATGCGGTAGTACGCTTTACATCCGAGTAAAAAATCAAAAACAGTTTTTCGAAAACCACAAAATCTACAAAAATGGAAAACTGTAATTTTTGTAATTATTAATACGATAACATCTAGGCCTCTATGATAACCGAATTTAAAAAGTACTCGCAATTTGATTTGAATATAATTTTACTATCCGAAAATCTTTGCGCGAGAGGTTTGCAGATGGTAAAATTATTTTCAAAACACCAATATTTTTCAAATTCGATAGTTATAGAATCATAGATATTACAATATTAAAAATGATAAAAATTACAGTTTTCCATTTTTGTAGATTTCGTAGTTTCAAGCCCTTATTTTTCGAAAGCAATTTTAATTTTTTACTCGAAAGTAAAGCACATAACCACGTTATGCTATTTAATAAATGTCCGCTGATAAAATGTCTCCTTGGCAAAAAAAAATCTCGTCGAAATTTGATGAGTAGTTTAGATTTTATTGACGATTGAGTATTCCAGTCGTCCGCTCGACATCGTGCCTTTCCATTACCCCTTACGGTACGATCCCTCGCTTACAATACATATGTGACACTTAATTTTCAGGCCTAAACGAGAGTACATATTAGAAATTTGTCTTTCAGTATTGGTTAAATTCGTTTTACTAAGATTGTTCATAAAGTTAAAGCTGATTGTTTACTTTAACGGAATTGTCGACAAAAAACTAACTAGCCGAAACCTGGTAATTTTTCGCCTTTGAAAAAATATATGAAGCAGTAAAGACCCCTGCAAACTGTGTGACAGATATTTTTGTACTCGCTCTAGTTTAGGCATTTGATTTATTTATATTGTACCCTGTTGACCAGTTAACAACATACACAGTATAACAATTATACGTGTATATATTTGTAGCATGCGGTTTGTCTCTGAGAAACAAGAAAAATTACTTCTCACTGTCAAACATTCTTACACACAGGACAATTAGCCATGCATATATTAAAAATACATACATATCTTATGTCATGGGTTAATAAATTTAACGTTTACAAATAAACATACAGATCAACGTTTGATCAACTCAATAAAATCATTTACAATATTATATGCATTTTTGAGAAGCAGTTTTAAATTTAGTTTTAAATACCCTTCATTTTAGACTTTTTAAGCAAAACTCGACTAAAACACTCCATGCCTTTTTCGGACTCCATGCATAAAGGTGGCAAGTAGTTAACACACAGGCCAGTCTTATATCTTATTGCCTGCCTGTTTCCGTACTTCATGTGCGGAATGTACTGCACACTGTGTAGGACTCTTTAACAGAACATTGTTTACAAAACTTTGGGGGACACGTGGTTTGGTTAATGTTGTTCTCTTGTAAGAGATGGCTTGCTGAATCTGACTGTCAACAAGGGGTTTGGGGGTATCCTCTGTCAATAGATGCTCTGGCTATTTGGTCACACTGTGTATTCAGATAGTCTTTGGTTGAACATATGTGTTTGGCTCTTGTTGCTTGGCTATATGGAAGTGATTTTTTGCAGAAAAAAGTGGAGGGGGTAGTAGTCAGAATGAAGGTATTGAAAATAGTTGTTGAATTTGGTGTGCACAGTAGTTTCAATTTTAAAATTTTATAGAGTTAACTTAACATCCAGTAAGATTGTGTGCTTGAATAGTTCCAGGTAAATTTCAGGGCACTATGGGAGTTCAAGTTTTGAGAAAATCGATGAGACATTCCTCTGTGGAAGTCCAGACCATAAATATGTCATCAATGAACCGGGTACAGAAGTATGGCTGTATTTGCTGGTGGTTTAGAAAATTTTGTTCTAACTTCTCTATGAAAAGGTTAGCATAGGAGGAGGCCATACGGGTGCCCAAGACTGTCGCCTAAATCTTCATGAAGTGTTGGTCTTGAAATCTAAAGTTATTGTTGGTCAGTGTAAATCTGGTTAGTTTACCAAGAATACTGTAGATGGTTTGCTGTTGGGAGGGGGGGCTCTGGTTCAGGTATTCAATTGCGGACAGTCCAGATGAATGTGGGATATTGGTGTACAGGGAATTATCTATTGTCACCAGGTAGGCATCTTGAGGGCTGGTGTCTAGGTTCCTCACCCGTTCCAGAAAGTAATCTGTCCCCCTCATGTATGATGGGAGCTGTCAAACATAGGGTTGGAGGAGTGCATCTACGAATGCTGAGATTCTCTCAGTAGAGCTACCACATTCTTATACAATAGGTCATCCTGGGTGTGGCCGTTGTTTGTGGATCTTCAGCAGTAGGTATAGGGCAGGTGTGGTTGGTGTCCCTGGAGTCAGCAGTTTGACGGGTTTGAGTGAGAGGCCTTGAGTTGGTTAGGAATTGGTTTAGACCCTATCTGTTTGCAGAATATGGAGGTAGGGTTTATTGGAGAAGTCGATAGGTGGGTCAGTTAGTTGTTCCTCGGCTTCTGTGACGTAGTCTGTCATGATGAGGATGACTGTTGTCCTGCAAGTACTGATTATGTAAGTACTTGTACATCTCTGTTTACATGTCATTTTTTTTTCTTATTTTGGAGGCTGAAGTTTCTATAATAACATTATATGTATCAATAAAAAACCACAAATACAAATTGTAGCCTGCTATACATTTTCCAAAACAGCTGACTTCACCTGATAACTATCTAACAACTGTGACATATAATGGGAGGGTGATTATTTTGGGGGGTTAGGGTGTTGAAAGGATAGGCCTGCACTGGCCTCAAATAATGTAAAGCTTGGTAAATTGGAAAAGCGGAGAGGGCAGTCGAGAAAAGAAACATTTTTAGATTCCAAATTATGAAATTACAAAGTAAACCTGACTGGAGAATACTGCTAATGAAATGAGCTTTGAAATACAAGTTTGTTGGCGGCTCCTGTTCAGACAGTCGATGAGGGAAAGTAGGCGGATTCATGCTTCATAGACTTCGAGAAGGCCTTTGACAAGGTTCCTCATGGAATAAAGATTTGAAAAGTGGAAAAACTGCTGGATGACAAGCGGGTGGTTGACTGGATTAAGGACTTTCTCATGGGACTAAGTCATTCAGTAAAAGTGGGGGAGGTAATGTCAGAGGAAGGAGAGGTTACATCAGGAGTACCGTAGGGAAGTGTGTTGGAGCCGTTGTTATTCACTATTCATGATTACAAGTAAAATAAGACCTTCTGCAGATGACTGTGTCACCCACACAACACAGTAGCTAAAAGCAGATTTTATGTGCAAGTATATTTGACATACGTACTATACATATATCATAAATGAAAATTATGTGTATCATGAACAGTTGCAAATATATGTATAATATACACACATTGAATAGCTAAATAGCTTTACATTATTCATGTTGAGACATTATGTATATAATATATGTTCTACTTATGTTCAGTGGTGGGACACTTAAACCATTTCTGTACCTAATTTGAACATTATATGTACATATAATATACACAATGAATGCCCATAAGAAACATAATTTACATACAATATAATTGTAGAAGTTCAAGGAAGGACAGTGAGGTGGGTGATGAATAAATGGGTAAGGCAGGGTCAGACTGGTGAGGAGGAAAGGAACTATAGGCCTAGAATAATTATGAAGGAATTGGGATAGAAACCATTGAGGAATAGCAGGCTGGTCATGTTGTATAGGATTTGAAGAGGGAGGGGGGATGAGGAAGTTTCGCCTAGAAACTAACTGAGGGAATTTTTAAGGGGAAAAAAAGTAACAGTGAGAAAATTCAGATGGTGTGGAAGAGAATGAAGAGGGGTAGACAGTCGATGTTGGTGAGGACAACAAGGGAGTGGACTGCATTGAGGAAGGAGTTGGAGATTGTGAGTGGGGTTGGAAGGCTTAGGAAGGGACTGGAGGATTGGTGTTGTGGGGATCGGGTGGGGAGGAGTCTGCTCACCACTGGGTGTTGGCCCTATTGCAAGTATAAAACTTATTATAAACCTATAGGCCTGATTACACGAAGAGTCATACTTTTTCAAAAGTGCAGTTGCAAGAAAAAGTGCTGGTACAGTACACATACACTTACTACTGACTTGAAATTAAACACAAAAACCTTCCCCCCCCCCCATTTTATTTTAGCAAAATGTAGCCTATAGGTAGGTTCCAAAGTTTATGACAAGATTGGTTGGAAGGGCAACCAGATATTACTGATAATAAAAAAAATAAGTTTGAGACAGATATATAACTGGGGAAAGTATGTGTGTGTGCATATATTGAACAGTATTTTGGTATAATGTTGTATTATCGGCCTTGTCCCCATGTTTAAATTACAAACAAAAATTGAATATTCATTTCCTGGTTTTTGTCTTGTTACATATGAAACAATAAGTAGAATAAGGATATTGTAAACTGTTCGCTATGAGAACCATACGTTTACACGTCTAAAATTAAATACTTTTGGTGTTAAATTACTGGGGTTGAAAAAAACCAGTAAGTGAAACTGAATCGTCGTCGAATGTACTACTCACAACACAGCAGTTCTGCAATAAACATTAATCGCAAGCCAAGAGTATTTAGGTTAAGTACATATGAACACTGAATTTATTAAGAAAACCATGACGAGGATTCCAAATTAACTAAGCCTACCAACGTCATAGTTTTACTTTTACTTTCAGGTAACGATAGAAGTTACATTAGTTTTCATTCCTTATAATAAATACAAAAACAGTAACCCTATTTCCAAGTTTCCCCCGTGCAATATTTTAGAAATATTTGCTTGTTTACAATCGCTTATTTCTCATTGGCTGCGCGACAGTGACGTCACAAAAAATGCAACGATGCCATGTCATGCTATCGTAATCTTACAATTCCGACACGATAGTGACTATGGTCGTTTCAAAAATAGGAATTTGCAAATTACGACACTCGCTATCGAGTCAAAAAAGGGCCGTATGCACAGTCGTGACTTGAGTTGAAGGCTCCACTCGTACTTGCTCAAGTGGATGTTTCAAGTGGCACTATATTTCGTATGCTTAGTGCATTTAAGTTTGAGCCTTGCTGCTACTTCATGGAGTTTAGTGTGGATCTGGCCTAGATACGAAGTGACCCAAGTTCACCCGATCTTACTTATGATGTCACACTCCTAGCCAATAGGAAGCGTTTAAAACAGTGACGTACTTGTTTTTCGCTTGACTTTTTTTTCCCCGCGAAATGAGTTGTTTTCGTGAATATCAAATCTAACACTCGTTCAGTGGATAATTAATGTATTTCGGCCTAACATACTGCAGAAACCCTAACGAAATCAATCTAAAACGAAACTGAATTTACTTTAGTGTCGCCGACAACTTTTAAGAGGAAGTAGCTACTGTTTTAAATGATTCCACACAAAAAATATACAGAGAATAAATTACGATTCTGGTGGTATTATTCTTACATCATAAATCGTAAAACATGTTATTCCCTAATGTTCAACTGCATTAAAAACGACAATAATAACCATATAACACGGTTTAATATTTTTTCGCGGCTATACAATTCTATCTTTTACTGTGTTCTAAAAGCTGTGCTCACAATGTCCGAGTAAGTTACAGAAAATCAAATAACAAATACTGACAAACCTGTAAGCTCACAAGTGCTTTGTGTATTGGGCTTGTGTTTCGTAAGAACAATTGCTAAACTGATTTAGTCTCGTGAATAAATATGCAATGTGTTAACCTATTTTACTGAGTGACTAATAATCCATTATTCTGAAAAATAATGTAGGCCTACCTAGCCATGTCCAACAATCGTGTATGGCGAGTGCTTTTCACTGTAGCCTAATAAAGAAATACTGTCAAGATAATGAATGCAACATATGCAAATATAATGTTCACAATTTAACCTAGATCTTAAATTAATAAATACAGTTGGGTTGTTGATCTGCTGCAATAGGCCTATCACTTCTTCTTGTCCCTGTAAGCCTACCTTCTCCAAACCCTTCCTAATTTTCCAACCATTTTCAGTCACCAAATCATCCTGCAAAACATGCCACTCCCTTACTGACCTTACAAGCATATACTGCTTGCCACTCTCCAGTCTCCTGTACACCATTTCATTCTTCTCACAATTGTTACCTCTTCCCCTATATGTACCCTCCGAGTTGTGTGACAATGTAACACTCGTCATTCTCCCTCTCCACAGCTTTAAAATTACATCATAATTACAGATGGCCTATAATCACCTTCCTAGTTTCCTATCACCCATATTTGCACCTTTACAATCTACATCTCGAATTCCACATAGGCTAGCTGAATATTCCAACACCCACCGTAACATCAAACAGTATGCTTTTTTCTTTTCCTCAAAGTTCCCTCCTTTCAGTACCATTTACAGAATACCACTCTCTCTACTTGTTTTTTTTTTTTTACCTAAGGTCACTTTGCAGCAGAGTACCTATGTAGGTTATACTGTGTTGCTTTATCTATCTCTTGCCCAAGCCATTCATAAATTAACAAATGTCTACACACTAAGCCTTTAAAACCTGAAGTTCCCCAGTTTGTTACAAACTGGAATTATCTACTAACTACTTAACACTTTATTTTAGACAAAATATAATGTATCCTGAAGCCAAAATTCAAATTTCCCATAAATTTAATTTCTGTGATACATTGCTGTCTACTCTATGCACAACTAATATTTTAA
>PNEQ01043046.1:0-35606 GCA_003012365.1 Medauroidea extradentata | reverse complement strand
ATAAAGAGGAGCTTTTTTATTGTTGTTATTGTTACAGCTATCGGGCGTAAAACGAAGTAAACAAAGCCACGTGAAATTTGAGATGGGCTATAAGCAGCTTGAATTGATAGATACTTGAAAATGTTTAAATCTCAGTTACATAAATATAAATGGTATATGTAGCAGTACTTACACATCAATTTCCCAGCAGATTTTTTTTGAAATAAGGTATACTTAATTTTGGGCTAACCAAACAGCCTGTGAAAAACTCCAGCCCCGAAACCATAACAATCCCAAGAGAAAACGAGTTCAATAAAAAGCGCACCTTGTAGCTTCTGTTAGGTAATTATTTATTCTGTGCCTGCGCTGTATAAAACATGAATACATACTACTAAATTACGACTAGAAGAATGATAGCCATTTTCGCACACTTACCTACATCCAGTTTCTCTTTCTTCTCTTGATGCAGTGGCGTATCACACATGAAAAAATCTTTCAATGTCCTCTTACTTATTTTGTGTTATGTATTTTGACACTGCATGAAGCACACACAATACAAACATAACATATTGCGCCCTCTACAACACAAAGCACTTCACAACACCCTAGCTGCCGAACAGGTGTAGACAAGCCGTTCACCGAACTTGAAGGGGCGCGCATGCGCATCTTCCTGCGCGTAGTGACGTCACGTGCATTCTACCACCCCCGCCTCGACCTTCCCCTTCGTCCAACGCTCAGTCAAGGCGCGTACGTTCACTGATCTTTTTTTTCTGTGCAGACAGCAATAGGCATTCTGTCGTAGAGGCAATCTCGTGATGTGCGTATTTATAGTTCCGTACTTGCACTATATTGTGCTAGATTCGTTTAAATCATTTGCTTGATTTTACGTTTACTTACAAATATTTGTGGGGGTACAAACTTTATTTTGTAACCCATTATCAAATTTTGGGGGGGTACATTGTACCCCTGTACCCCTCCCCGTTCCTACGCCACTGATGTCAAAGGCCTTTTGTAAGTCAATTGATAAACATGCAGTAAATTTATTGTTGTCCCGAGTATTTTGTTTATTTTTAATGAAGTCTATTGCAGCTATTTCTGTATTCATCCCATTTCTGAAACCATATTGTGAGGGTGACAAGAAGTTGTGTTTGTCTAGAAATTTTACTAGCCTATTTTTCATGGTAGTTTCAAAAATTTTTGACATCCTAGGGAGTATGGAGATGGGTCTGTAATTTCTTATGCTTTGTTTGTCTCCAGACTTGTAAATGGGTAATACTGTAGCCTTTTTCAGGCTTTCAGGGAAAGTTCCTTCCTGGAAGGACTTATTTATTAATTCAGAGATATGTTTGCTTATGAAGGCAGCAGTTTTTTTTTTTTCAGAAGGTGTGGCATGAGAACATTGTGTGGGGTATTTTGCTTGTTTTTTAGTCCTTAATTATTTTTTCTACTTCCTCTGTGTTTACACGGTCCAAGAACATTGAGGTTGAACAAGTGTGTATTTCCATATTGCTTGTTGGTTTTCTCTGGATATATACTGGTATATTAGCAGTTATGTTTATGAAGAAGTTATTAAAAATGTTACATATTTCATTGATATTGGTGGTTGTTGTATTGTTTACAGTTAGGCTATGGCATACAGTGCTACTTTTGGTAGTTTTGTTGGTTAGTAGTTCGTTAATGGTGTTCCAGTGCTTTTGTTTTAATTTTTTGCTTCATAAAATTTTGTCTTGTAATAGTTTAAGTTTGTTCGTTTAAGAGATGTGATTTTGTTTCTACATAGTTTATATTCTTCTTGTAAGAGGATGTTAGTTGGGTTGTTTTTTAGTTTGGCGTGGATTGCATCACACCTATGGGCAAGTGTGATTATTTCATTTGTGATCCATGGTTTATGTGGGAGTCTTGTTTTATCACTTGTTCTTATAAGTGTTTTGCTATTTACCATGGCCCGAGCAACATTTGCCTCAAATGTATTATATGCATTGTTTGCTTTTAGTTTGGTCCCTACATTAAGAGCCTGTATTTCTTTACATAGCTTGTTTAGGTCTAGTTTATCAATGTGTCTACCATGTTGGTTAAACGTGTGAAAGAGTTCTTAAATGTTTTTGTTTGACTTGGTCTGTATCTTTAGTTATATTTGTTATGAGTAGGTTGTGGTCACTTATAGCACTGGAGATGTTTGAGACTGTTATGCCATAGTTGATGCCTTTAAAGAGAACATGATCTATCAAGCTAGCTGTTTGTTGTGTTGTTCTGGTTGGGTATAGATTATTACACAAGTCATAACCATAGGACTTGTACATTAATTGAGGTTTCATCTGATTTTAATTAGTCAATATTTGTATCTCCTATTATGCTGTTTATGTCTTGGATAATATCCAGGTGTTGTTCCAAGGATTTCAAGAATTGAAGGCTGTTAATTCTGGTAGGGTTATACATTGCTGTTACATACGTTTTGGTTGGGTGAAGTATGTGTAGTTCTATTGTGACTATACTATGCAGATCTTCAGTAGTGGATATTACATTGTAATTCCAGGTGTTTCGTACATAGATAGCACAGCCACCACCTATTTTGTCTCGGCATGCAAAAGTGACATTATAATTTTCCAAATTGAAAAATGTTTTTTCCTGTGCATTTTAGTTAGTGTGCATTTTGTTTTTTGTTTCATGTTGTACAAATACATTGTATTCATGTAGTGTATCATACCTGTGTTCTTTTATATCAGTGTTGTGAGTTATGCAAGTTACTTGATCATCTTGGCATTCATTGTCCACCATTGTGTGTTGGGTTTCCAAGCAGTTTGGGTAGTTTTCGTACATCATCTTCTGTTCGTATCCTGTGGGTTCTTGCATTTTCATGTTGTCGAGCGTAGATCTTGCAGTCTCTTGTCCAAATATATTTGTAACCTGCTTTTTTGAGATCACGAGCTTGCTTGTGCAGTGATTTATTTAGTTCTGTCAGGTGCTCATCAATGTATACTGGCCTTGATGGTGCATTCACTCCTAGCTCAATGGATTTCAGGTGTTCTTTTCTCGTTTTTTTTGGTGTATAGTATCCAATTTTTTTTCTTTCTGCTGCAGAACCTTACTAGCAGTGGTGCTGGCAATTCTGGTCGGGATGTAGGTAATCTGTGTTCACAATCAATGTCAGAGTTATTTAGTGGGACTTGCAGAGCTTTCCCAAGGTTCATGACAATATCAGCCACCTCTTCATTCCTTACAGCAGGAATCCCGTGAATTTCTAAGTTGTTCAAACGAGTATATTGCTTTAAAAGCTCATTTTATGCTTTTAGTTTGAACATATCGTTAGTGATCTGGTTGTTTTTGTTTTCCAGTGTTGCGACCTTGGTGACTAGTGTCTCGTTTACTTCTGTTATTTTGGTTAGTTCAAGTTTCACAGATTTGAGTTCTTCTGAAATGGAAGAGATGCTGTGTTCAAAAGAAACTCTCAATTTTTGTTGCTCCATGACTATTGTATCTAGAGTTCCTAATTTCTGTAGCACTTCACCGAGGATTTCGTCACTGGAGTTGCGGGAATTTCCATCCTGTGAGTTGGACATACTGGAGTTTAGATATTCGTGCTGGCAGTTTTTACAAAACCATTTTTCACCTTTCTTCTTACATAATGTTTGGAACCTTTTCTTGCTAATGTTCGCGCACTTTATGTGATACCACCGTTCACAAAAACCATCACATCCTACACTCTCTTCCTCAGAAACTACGATTCCTTCACACCCGCCACACAAAGCATCCTTCCCGGCCACCATTTCCTTCGTTGTTAGTAGGCTTCTCAAGACGACAACAGATGCAATGTTTCGGCAACTGGTATTTGTTCCCGTCTTCAGTGTACAGACTGAGGAACTCCCAGCAGACTGGCTGTTGCTGAGCTACAAGTAGGCATATTTCCTATATAAGACCATTATATTTTTACAAATGTCACTATCAGTCTGCTGGAGATCCTCAGTCTGTACATGTGCCTGAAGATGAAACAGATACCAGTTCCCGAAACATATAAGCATCTGTTGTCGTCTTGAGAAACCTACTATTTTGTCGCCTGTTTTTTGTCTGTGTTGTTTCTTGCCTGTGTTCACATCCATTTGTGTTTCTCGTTATTTGTGTTGTAGTTGTTTATCAGTTTGGTGCCTTTTTCACACACCCCATTTTTGTGGTTTTTATTTTATATCTATCTTTTGTTGTTTATGTTGTTGTCTTTCTCCAGTCGACTATGTTCCACTTCGGAATTAATTTTGTTTTGATCTTTGAAAGATTTGTTTTGTTTTGAATCTGTTTGTGTCCTTGTGTTGTCTTCTGGGATATGACTAAATTCCTTTCAGTGTGCTTTATATCTGTTGACTACAGCTTACTGGCTTTTCTTCCTTTGTTTTTAGTTTTATTGTGGGGTTTTCTGCAATACTGCAACATTCACCCACAATAGCGTATGTCCAAAAAAATTGTACTGTTTACCTACTACAAACATGTCGTAAGAACACAGCAACCATCCATTTGTTCTGAAACACTCGTCAAACTGTCAAGTTTTTTACTATTGCCACGCTGCTGTTTCTCTCTCTGTTCCTGGGTCACCTATTCTCCTTCGCCCGTCTTTCACCTCCCTGTCTGCTGCTGTAAATATTATATGTTTTGATACGCGACATACTAGCTAAGGAAGATAAAACAACATATTTTTTTTTACTTATATTCATATCATCTCTTGAGCTACAGAACTGAAATCAGTTTGGATGAGTAAAATTAGTAACTTGACATTTACAACAAAGATTATAATTTTTTTATCCAAATATTTTTTTCCTGTGTTTACCGTGAGTTACTAGTAAGGCCGAATGAGTTTTAATGGCATTTTCAATTGATGTAGTAACAGAATTTATAGCATCAAATGTTAAGAAAATCGCTGCAAGCCGCTCAGAAAATACTGCTGTAGGACGTCATAGTGTTCACGTATTCAGCTGCAATAATGTCGCAACATCGGACAAAATGTTTAAAAGTGCGAAGAAGGGGGATGGGATTAGGCGTCGCAGCTGTCAGATAAGAAACTATCCTCCGCATTCGACATGCTCTGAACGGCAGGAGGAAAAAAAGCAGTCCACTGACTTTATTTATTTATTTTAACAAGAGCAAAATTCTGCACCACAGCTATTTGACAATTTGTCATTCATGTTGTAGACTACATACAATTATAAAAAAGACAATGTTTAGAACAAGCAATAAGATACATAATAACTTATGTGCTAAATTATAAAAGTTTTTAATAGAGAAAATTAAACTAAGGCTGGTACAAAAAAAAATTAAAGAGTTTACAAATATTGAGAAATGTTACATATGCTGAATTTCTCTCCTGTCATTTTCATATAATTGTTTTATTTATTTTTTATTTTTTGTTTGGTTTTTGTTTTGGCCTGTCAGTAGAAGCTCTTTGTATTTTTTTTTAATACATGTAATGATCCAGTTTTTTTTACGTTGGCGGGAAACTCATTCTAGACACGACTAGCCATGTAGCTGAAAGATCACTAAATGCTGTACTGCTGTATGTGGTATTAGGGAGTTCATTTTATATCTGGTGTTGTACTTATGGATCGAATTTATCTATAGTATTGATTTGAGTTGTGTGGCAAAGTTAAATTATCATCTGTTTTCCATGTTCAGCCAGCCGGTTTTAATTAAACGTTCTATGATGTGGTCCCTTTGTTTTAGATTATAAACATACCTTATGCCTGCATTCTTAAGTTTCTGGACCATGTATTGCAAAGAGTTGCTTATGCTACAGAAAAGGCCAGAGCAGTAGCTGAAGGAGGATGAAACAATACTATCATAAAGCTTGAGTTTCAGAGAAGGTGGAAGAATTTGTTTAAATTTATAACGGCGATTAGGTTTGTAGTAGCCATTTTGAAGGGGAGAGGAGAATGTTTGTTCCAAGAGAGATTTTGATCGAAAACAATTCCAAGGCTACGATAATTTTTGTATTTGGGGATTACAGTTGCATTAATTTTATTCAGTTGGTCGGTATTAATTTTCGTTAGATTCTTGCTAGTCCCAATTGTCACGTATTTACATTTATCTGCATTTAGCTTTAATTTGTTATTAAAATACTGTTTATGAAGCCACCCTAGAGCTTAATTTATTTTCCTTATTGTGTCCTGAATTTCAGTGGTACCAGACCGGATACATAACTGGGTATCATCAGCATATTGATGGCAGGATAAGTGCTGGAAACACTTTGGTAACTCTGCAATGTATAAATAGAAAAGAATTGGAGCCAGTTTACTACTTTGAGATACACCTTTCTTTGGATTTTATCGTGCTTGTGGCTCTGTCTATTTCTACCTGCTGATTGTGGTTACTGAGATAATCCCGGAACCGTTTGTGTGTTCTTTGGGAGATCCCAGCTTCTGCAAGTCGTGATAGTAAAACTTCGTGGTCCAGAGTGTCGAATTCCTTAGAAAAATCTAAACAAATTATTATCATTATGTTTGAGCTATCAATCACTGTAAAACTTTTATCTGTTAGGTATCACAGATAGAGTCATGTATGTGCTGTGGCCATTCTGAAATCCTGGTTGTTTGTCATACTAAACATTTGTTTGGCTAGGTATTCACTTAGCTGTTTATGCACAAGCTTTTCGATTATTTTAGATAAAGCGGGTAAGTGCTAATGGGGCATAGATCTTTGTAGTCATGTGGGTCTGTGGTTTTAGGTAATGGGATTATCTTGGAAAATTTCCATTGTGAAGGATAGGTGGATGATTTAAGTGAAAAATTAATAACGTCCGTCAGTGCTGGTGCAGTATGCAGTTTGGTGTGCATGTTTAATCATGTTTATACTTATGCCATTGCATCTTACAGTGGGGTTTTAATACTGTTTACCATTTTATAAACTCCAGATTCCCCCACTGCCATCCATTCTAGACCATACTCGTAAAAATTTATATCAGTGTTTTGGGAAATGGAAGAAAATAAGTTAGATGTATGAATAAAACAATAATTAATTTTGTCTGGGTTCTGCAGCTCTACGGGAACTGTGGAGTTATGGGACGCAACTACATTAAACAGTTTAAGGTCTCTCCACAGTGTTGTTGGGTTTTTTGTGTTTTTCAAAACAGTTTGTAAAGTAAGGGTGTTTAGAATTCGTGACAAAATACTTGACAAGGTTTCAAAGCTTTTTGTAATCACAAAAATGCTCATCCGTTCTGATTTTCAGGTAAAGTTTCTTGGCCTTGTCTCTTTCTTTCATCTTGCCTCTTAGCTCTTGTGACATCGAAAGCACAGATTGGTTTTTGCGTTCTACGTGTACTAGTGGCGCGTGTTTGTCAAAGAGTGTTGTAATATTATTACTGAAATTATTTACTTTTTCGTCAATTGTTTCCTAATTGTACACATTGCTCCATATTATTTGATCGAGATCAAGAGTGAAAGAGTATACATTGACGTTATTGTAACAACATACTAGCTTATATTGCAGCATTGCAACTCTGACTGGGAAGTCGTATGTTGCATATATTAAGTTGTAAAAGTAAATCCTAGTACTGTATCTCATTTTGTCCGCAACAAACTACTTTGTTTTTGTTTTTGACAGTTAATAAGTCCAATAAAATTTCTGCCAGTCAGTGATCCTGTTAACTGTCAAAACCCATTCGTATTTATTATTTTGTTTAAAAATTTTGCATCACTACTTTTTGATCTAAGTATATTGATGTTGAAACCACGTATAATAGTAATGTCATCGTATTTTTGCACGAGATACTTGTTTGTGAGTTCTACGTGGGCAAATTATTTGTAAGATATATATGGTGGCTTGTATAAAACTTGGGCAGAAATTGTTTTTTTCCTTAGTATGTAACTCAAGTCATAATTACTCAATTCGGGCATTCAAAATGTTACCCTGAGAGCTTTATTTTCTTAAAACAAATGCTATATAAACATTCGCCTCTACATGACATACCAGTAATTCTGTTATGTCTTAGCAGGGTATAACCCGTTATATTTATGAGATGGTTAGGGATTTCTGGCCGTAACCAGCTTTCAGTAACTGCGAAAGCACTGTAGTTGTCCTGAACAATTATATTGCAAACATCGTCGACACACCACATGAGTGACCTGACATTTAATTGGCCTACCTTTGTGAGAACTGTTTTGTTAGTTGGTAGTTTGCACTCATTGTTTAGTTGGTAACAGGACTGGGAGAGACGGAGGGTTGTAGCTGAGGGTAATTTTGTGTTGGCTGGTAAAGTGGCCGTTCCTGGAACGAGTGACCGCTTCACGGCCGTTATCTTTTGTCCTCGTGTAGAGTAGCGTTTAGGGGTGTCCACTGCATTCTTATTTCCTGAGAGGCCGGTAGCTTCAGTATGACAGTAACTAGTGCCATAGTGACAAATAACAATGTGAAATATGATAACATTTGTGAATATATCGATTAACAGTTATTAAAACCTATTGGCAAACATTTGACAAACATTCATATTCACAATAGTTTTAATTTAGTTTAATACTGTCAAAGGAGTAAACATATAGGAATACATAATTAATTGTTATATAGGCCTACCTATTTCTATTTGGTTTTTATTAACTATAATTACCTGGCAGATGTTAAGATGAAGCAAAGGCTATGGAGTAATTAGAATATTATTTGCACACAAATTTTAAGCAGCCTTAAGCTTAAAATTTTTTTAAAATTATTTTATATTGCTAAAATACAGCATGTATAAAAAATAATCATCCGATTCTAAAAATTTATACATATTCTGCAACTAGAGATGTGTGCATGAACATTGTACTGTTGGAATGAGGAAACGTTCAAGTTTTACATGGTTCCCGCTAGGTAGCAGCAGTGTGCTTAAGGGAACCCCCACTTCAGTTCTAGTAAACATGGTGTCTGGACAAGAGAAAGCATTTTGTGTTCTACGTTTTGCGCACTGTGCATCGGTAATAACAGTTCAGCGTGACTTACATACTAAGTATGGTATGTCTCCTCCTATAGCACAGAGCATTAGACGATGGCATGAATAATTCCAAGAAACAGGTTTTATGTGTTAAGGCAAATCGCTGGGCCGTCCCTGAGTGCCTGACGCAGACGTGGAGCGCATCCGCCATTGTTTCACACGCAATCCGAAGAAATCCGCTCGCCGTGCAGCTCGACAACTCAAAGTGCCTTCGATGACCGTCTGGCGTGTGTTGCGTCGACGTTTACACATGAAACCTTACAAAATTCAGCTACTGTGAGCTCTTCGTGGAGGTGACAAAGAATGACGTGTGGAGTTTTGTAAGTTCGTTGTTGACAAAATGGAGGACAATGACAGTTTTATTCCACACTTAGTGTTTACAGACAGGGCAACATTCCATTTAAATAGAAAGGTAAACTGCCGTAACGTGTGAATATGGGGTACAGAACAACCCCATGAAGTTGTGCAACATGAGAGGGACTCTCCAAATTTTCATGTGTTTTGTGCAGTTTCACGAGGAACGATGTATGGTCCATTTTTTTTGCTTAGAACACAGTTACACGAATAACGTATTTCAATATGTTTGAGAACTTTCTTTTCGTGCAGTTGGAGACCAATTTGAACAACTTCATTTACCAACAGGATGGGGCATCGGGAAGTGTGGGAATGTTTAAATCAAAGGCTTCCTCGACGATGGATCAGACACACTGGACCAAATGATGCAGACTTACATGACTTGCCTTCAAGGTCACAGGACCTGACTGTATGTGATTTTTTTTTGTGGGGGTTTATTAAGTACTCTGTTTATGTGCCTCCGTTGCCAACAACAATGAATGAACTTAGACATTGCATAACAGCAGCTGTGGAAGCATTAAATCATGACATGCTCGCTGCAGTGTGGGACCAGTTTGAGTACCGCCTTGACATATGGCGTGCATCTCAAAGGGGGCATATGGAACACCTATGAAAAAACTTTGTTTCCCTTTCAGAAAAAATAACAATTACTTGTATATGTTTATTAGTTTCTGAAATATAGACGTGCCAAATCGGACGATTCTTATTGATACATCCTGTATAGTTATAACATGTTTAGCTGATTGTTTCGTACCTATAACTAAGTTACATGTTGAAAGACAAATAAAAATAAAAAAGAGTTCTAGTGTTCCACTGCAGAGTGCAAAGTACAAAGATAATACAAAAAAATGTTAGCTCTAAGTGCAAGTGTCTCTTTGTTATGAGAGATCGAATACTTCTAACATACCATTTTTTAAGGGACTCCAAAAAAATGGTTTTGCTCTTACCGAGTCTGCTTACTCCTGTTCGTCTTGCCTTCTTGTGAGTCGTCTTATCACGGAGCCTTGTTTAACTTGGATTACGCCATCAATGGTTCATACGTTTCGAACCCCAGGCTTCTTGATGACGTCTTGTAGAAGTGACATTCTCACTGCGGTCAGATATTCCCATATTGTGACACCGATTCCTTACAAGTATTTCTTCTTATAAAACATTTCACTTAGTTTTTTTGTAGCTAATGAACTTTACAATGACTGGACGTGTAGCATCGTCTTGCTTTTTACTGGTGCAGTGGCACCTGTTAATATCTTGCGAAAACAATTCAACACTGATTCATTTAGCCACATGTAGCACGAGTTGTTCCATGTTTTCACCTCGTTTCTCCTCGATATTGAATATTTTCAGATTCGCTCCCCTCTGATACTGTTCAAGTTCGTCATTGTGTTTGACACACTCTCCTGTTTATTTAATAAATTTATTTCTCTCTTCATACCTTCACAGAGATTTGCATTGAATGCCAAACTGGCTTCCAGAGATGATGCCGCCTTCTATATTACAATTTCCGTAACCTTCTCGACGATCTATTTCACGAGGTCACTGTCTTTTAGTGACAGCTGCACGACTTCGCTAATAAGACTAGTCAGATCAACCGTGCCGTTGATGCAGTTTTCTGACTCACTCACCATACTATTATTGTACTACCATGTTAGGTAAAGAGGAAAATGTGTAGAGGATTGATTTAGTTAGCAAATATGTGTGACATGTTTGTGTGACTGAACTTGTATAGGCTATAGATGGAGAATATATAAGGTATGATAAAAGAATAGTTGAAACAAAATACCATAAATTAAAACAACGACTGTTCTGCAGCACTGTAAAGTTGAAACATTAAAAATATTTTTTTGCAAACTTTAAAGACCTAAATTTCAGTTTCCATTTGGTAAAGAAAATGTTCACTCAGCAAACAATCACCTTAACCAGTCAGTGTAATTAATCCCTTTTTAGCTGTACACTTACTTGAGAAGCAGTCCTTATATAATAGCACACTACATAATACCTATTTTAAAACAGACAACTCAATAACCCTTTCTTTATCCTTGACAGTGCACATTTTCTTCCATCACCAGCAACAACCATTAGAATATATACTTTTTGTTTATTTTCTTCCAAGAAGGTTTTGTCCATAGACAAAGTATTGTCTATCAAAGTTCATGCCTGTCATCTTATCGACATTAAATTTAAAGTAATAAATATCAGATTTACCTATTTGTCTTCTCATTCATAAAAACATTTAATTTAGTCCAAAAGAAAACAGAAAATATTTAATATTTATGACGGATAAATAATTTTAAGCATATAAAAAAAAAGTAAACAATAAATAACAATATTAACATCTGTAGCATTCTTACACTATCAACAAAAATTTGTGTTTTCACTGAGAAAAAATGCCCCACGATTTCCACATACTGTTATTACTTGATATGTGGCAGATGTTTGTCCACTCTTTGATATGTGAGAGTTTTTTTACACATGAGATGATTTTAAACCACCTGCTGAGACACTTTTGCTCGGAGCTCCGAGACTCACGACTAGCACCCGTTCGCCATCTTATCACAGTGCTGAGGTTGCGTGCCCAACCACTGCTGAGCTAAGTTGATGCCAGTCAGAAAATGTAATTTAACACATAAAATTTATGTTTTAAAAATGTGCTAAAAATGTGCATGCAACTAAATGGAAAATTTAGCAGTTTGTATAACTCTAAACGAAGTTGTGTAAATTTAATATATATGCCATCAAAGTTTTAAAATATATGTCAGACATGCAAACTGGACTCCATAAAGTAGGAATTGTACTTTCCATACCTGTTACTCTGGACTTTATAGAAATGTCACAAGCATCAACTCTAATTCCCCTGAAAGTGTAAACTACGTATGTCTTCCATTTAGTTCAATACTAAGTTTTTTGTTTTATTTGGCTGTCTGTCTCTTCCCTTCCCAAACCATCCATTTCCAAGACCAGCTGAGGATATTACAGCTTAAAGTCCAACGTGATTCTGAGTTGCGTGGGGGCTAAATGAAGAAAGACTGCTGCTGTCTGAGGTGCCCCGGGATATATAATAATTAGCGGTGCGGCCGGTATTTAGTATATTCGCATCTGTTGTACCTGGTGCCAGGGTAGTGGGCGATCTGTAGCAGGACAAACGGTCTGAGAAAAATACGTGGAAGTTTGGTTCACGTTAGGTCAAAACTATGGCATATGTGGTGTGTTACGTATCTGTTGTCAAACAATCCCCTTCCCACCCTCTCAAACCATCCCTTCGGTAGCTGTCCCAACACAAAAAAGATAAGATGACTTGTCTCTTATCCTTCTTGCATGTCTTCGCTGCCTCCTGCTGATGTTTTCAAATGGTACACTTCTCCACCCTGTTCCTTTTTATCATTAACACATGACTGCAAGTGAGTGGCAACTCTGCTTTTTTCCATAGGTCCTAAACTGTGATTTCAACCATATAATTTATCAGAGAGTTGTTTTACATCACTTCCTCCTTCCTGTTTAGTATTTCAAGCATCTGTTGTTACGATAATGCACAATTTATTTAAATGAAGATAACTTGTTTGAAAATGAATGAATCAGTAGCTAAAACTTTAGTGACTGTTACACAAATCTGATACACAAAAAAGCATTCAGTGAATGAATGAGATTGCGGCTCACAGCTCCAAGCAAGGATGGTACGTCGGCAGTGCGACACAATGCTGACAGGCTCACGACTTCGTGCCGCAACTGGGCCAGTCTGAGATTTAAACTGCGTTATAAACTGTTGATAGGCTAGTTTGCATATTATATTATTTAACAACAATTTATATTACGTGTTAATGACTATACACACTACAGACATTTTTACTGACATTTTTTCGCTATGAACATCATTCAGGAGTGTTTATATTAAACTTGAGGATTTAATATTCAAAATTTGCAGTGGTTAAGCCTCATTAAAAATTATGATTATTTTGTTTATCTGCTCAAACAAAATTAAAATGTGGTCAGTAAATAGCCTGAAATTGTTCTGTTTTTGTCTATTTCTCATAAGGTGCTGCTTTGTAGTTTATGTAATTTTAATCTTATATTACTGTAAAAAACAATTAGAAAAGGTTCTCTGTAGTTATATTATGAATTACAGATGGTTTTTCACATTTTTGCCGAATTTACATATACAGTACTACTGAATTGAGGAATGCCGGCTATCAGATTGAGGAATTTTGAATTTTCTGCAATTGGCTTACGAGTGGTTTGCACTGCCTATTTTAAAAATCTGTATTCAAAAATAACTTAAATAATTTAATTCATTCACAATTCTAGACAACAAGAAAGGTGGGGAGATTCGTCCAGTATATAGACATCTCAGTTTAAACAATTGTTCTGCTTTTCTGGATTTTATTTAACAGGATATTTTCTCAACACATCGGATTCCGGATGGTCTACCTTAACTGTCAGAAGTTTTAGGGTATCAGTAATATAGTGAACTGTTCGGTTATGCATAGTAAGTGGGATAAGTTTATCAGGTGTAAGCAATATGTGGAAAAGAGGTGACGGTGGAGTAAAGTGTATTCAGTGTAAGGGCTGAGTGCACACAGTATGTGCTAGACTGCAAGAGTGAGAGCTGGTTAGATTGGGAGAAGTGTGAAAATGTGAGAAGTGCATTGGAGGAACAGATGAGACTTGTAGCATTGGTAGACAGCAAATTAGAATTGCAGAGTTTTGATAGGAACTGAAAGTGAAAGGGATGACATAGGGCAGAGTTGTAGCTGGGCAGTAGGGTTACTGAGGGTTATAACTGTAGAGGGTTTGCCAGAGTTGAGATGGGATGAAATGGAGGATAAGTGGAAGGAAAATATAGTGAAGTTGGCAAATAGGAAGGCGAGGGTAGTGATGAACAGGATTTAGAGACTAGAAGATGAGGTGAAGAAGGAGGAGGGTATGAATAGTGTGACAAAGAAGGTAGAAAACTTGGAAAGAGAGGTGGAAAGGACCAGAGGTGCTATAGAGTCAATCCACGTCGCTGTACATTAAGGATTTGGAGAAAGAAAGAAACAAAAGGATAGAAAGGAAGAGATGGAGGTGGAAAATTTTTAATAAAAGTATAGAGAAACTGGGAACAGTTGGAAAGAGAGAAAGCAAGGGTAGGTATAGGTCATTCGGAATAAAGTGAGCACTAAAGATTTAACCTTTGAAAAAATCACTAGCCGTTACTGCATATAAGTCAACATTAACAACAGTTACATTATAGTTTGTATGGTTGCTAGCGAATAACTACATGTAGTTCTGTGTATTTTCTTATTTGAATACAGCATTAGTGAAACAACATCAATTGCAAACGACCTCTCTGTATTTAATACACTTAAAAATATTTATTTAAGTTCTTACTGACATACCAACTGACTGTATAATTTTATTTAATTAGCGCCAGCACAAAGCGACGCAGCCGAGTCGATTATCGTTGGCACATGCCGCCAATGCTTTGCGCCACAGAGGTAGTATACAATTTCACAGACAGATGGCATCAGAGTTAGGTTTTCGCTGCTTGGAAACGAATTGCGTCATTCAATTTGTTTGTCCGTTGTGTAATGAATATTGGTTTCTGACGAACACATTCAAAATTATTTGAAGTGACTGTTTATGAATATAATTGCTAAATTATGTGAAGTCGTTAGTAACGTAAGTTTTTATGTTTTATGATCGCCAGCCTGAGTATCTGAAAATATAAACAGCATCCCCCCCCTGTTTCACACATTAAGAAAATACGTTATTTATTGTTTATCTTAATGTGCGTCGTCGTCGTTCATTGCATTATGCTGAACGGAACTTGAATTCTTGAGTTGCGTGTGTCGTGTGTGTTTTTAGTGGCGGTTTTAATTTAATAGTTCGAATTTACTGTTCATGCGTTTACGAGATTTGTAACGGTATTTTGACATGGAAGTTTTATTTATTATTTCAATATTTCGGTTACAAATCAAAAATTACATTTGGGGTTTTTCAATTGGTCTCCTGGAGCGTAGCTTAAAATTGGAGACCTTTTACAATTGTATATTATATGAACAGAATGACATGGCGACACTTATACAAAAATAAGATAATAGAAAGAACTTGAAACAGCAGTGAAAAGACAATAACATAAATAAATTTAGATTACAGATTACTTTTTGGTCAACATACTGCATTACAAAACAATGTGGCGTACAGGTCTAGCTCTAATAAATGCAGGTGCAACCCAGAATGATTCATAGCAATTCATTAAAAAATAAATAAAATAAGTAATTCACTAAAAAACATAATTGATTACATTGGTTAAATAATCTAGAGGGTGATACAACTGTAAAATAGATGTTTAAACCACATGATCACATTTTTCAGTAACTATAATCACCAGGAGGCATGGCGGTTGGTATACACAGAGAACAAATCAATACATGTATCAACTTTTCCAACTTATACTTAAATCTGTTTTTTGTTTACAAGTAGCAAAAGAGTGTTGCCCATATCCTCAGAGGATAAGGAAAGCCCTGCCAGGGGGAACTAAACAAATACAAGAAGGCACATGGAATTCTAAAGGAGATAAGAATTATATAATACTAAATAAACCAGCCTGCTATTGACATCATTGTAGGCTTTAGCCACTGTTCAAGGATTGGACCTTATGACACCTATGTTTACATACGCCCCATGCAAAATACTGTGAGCTAAGAAATTATACTAACATGGGTTTTAAATATAGCATATTCTACATAACTAGAGGACATAACAAAATAACACTTTATCTTACATAGAATCTAACTAAATTGCACACAGCCCATAATACGGTAAGCGTGAGATTCTAAATGAAATTTGTTACTAAAGGAGTAGGGAATCACAATCTGTTAACTTTATCAGCATTTCTTGTTTCAGGAATTTCTTGAAAGTTTTGAGGTTGACTTTATTCTTTAAAATTGGTAGAGAATTGTACAATTGCTGGCCTTGGAAATTTGATGCTTGTCTTCCAAATTCAGTGTTTATGTTGTGTAAAATTTTGTCACTAGCATGCCTAGTGTTATAGTTATGCACAGCACTTCTAGTGTCTTGTTCGGTTGAGTTGATATGGATGAAGGATAATAAGTTGTACTTGTAAAGGTAATAGCGCCGCTAGAGTACACACAGAGAAACCAGTGTTATAAGATGTTTACTCGCAGGTATTTATGACTAAGATTACTACAGAGTATAGCACATATTCAACACCCGTGTATTTAATGAGTACATATTGTAGCTAAAATTTATCGGAGCAGTGTAACGTAAATGTAAACATTGTACAAGCCTATGTAAATAAAAGCATGTGGCAATGTTGATGTTTACATGCAGCGGAAAGATATAAACTGTTAGAAAATAGAAATTAATCAGGGCTTTTTTGAGTGCTCACTTTATTCCGAATCACCTATAGTAGATGCACGTGGGGACGGGCTAATGGCAAAGAAAATAGCTAAGAGATTGGGAGAATTTGGCAAGAGGGGAACAGAAAGGGACTAGTGAGGTAAGTCCAGAGCGAAGTGAGGGGACAAGACTGGATGGAAATGATAGAAGGGAAGCAATAGGTTTAACAAAGTTATGATAATTATTATGATTGTGAATATTTTAATTTATTAAGAACTAGGTTATAAAAAGACTGAGAATATTTTAAATAGCCCTATTGTTTTAGTGATTTTAAGGCAATTATATATTTTGTTGTTTATGTTTCAAGCCTATTACAGAAATATTGATTTTTCAGTATGGCATACTAAGATGACCATCAATCGTTAAACTAGATTATTTTTTTTTATTTGAATAATTTGTGAAAGGGATATGATGTAACATTTTGTGTTTACTTACTTTTGTACATGTGCTTTCACATATTTTAATAGTGAGACTTCTGGTGCTTTTTTGTTCTATGGTGGATGGTGGCAAGTTAGAAATTGTTTGGTAGAGACAGGAAATTTAAATTTTTTGGAACAGGAAAAACTTCTGACACTTATAAAATAAAAAGTATTAGTCAGTGTATATTTTGTGAATTTGAAGCCAGAAGATATCACAGAACGCCATCATCATAAAGCTGGTTCGTATTTAAAATAGTTGAATCCACTTCATTTGAGGACATTTTGTTTTTTCTCAGTACACATACAGTAGGGTATACAGTTTTTGCTACAACTGCATTTGTGCTCTAAGCTACATAAACAGAATCTAATCCGAGAACATTTTATGGAGATAAGTATTTATATGTCGTACGCAAAAGTCTTGGGTGTTAAGTTTATTGCTCACACTGATCATCATTAACAGTCGTTAATACTGCCTGTCTAGAAAATTACTGTGTTTTGTTTTCGTCTCATTGTTTGTGTAGTTCATTGTTTTTTCTGTTTGTGTCTGATATCATTGTGTTTTGTTTCGTCTCATGGTTGTGTCGTTTGCTGTATTTCTGTTAGTGTCTGATATGTATTGTGTTTTTGTTTCGTCTCGTCGTGTCGCATGTCAACTTAGGTTTCTTTTTTAGATTTTTGTTATTTAATTTATTTTCTTGTTTGTTCCGTGTTTTATCTGACCCAATTCCAGTTTTGGAATTTCATGTTGTGTATGTATCCTGATTACTAAAGCATACTCTGCTTATTGATGTTTTCTTGTCTTTTTTTTTAGTTTTCTTTTCACAGTCATTTATTTCTCAATGGAGTATGCCCAAGCAAATAAATCCAGCCAATGTAGGCCTAGTAGTATCTAGAAAGAAAAAAAAAACATAAGGACAACAATAATACCACAAAATATGGTGTAGCGTATGAAAAATGGCCACAAAAATGTACGATGACAAAGATGATAACACAAAAAAATAGAGACCTAAATGGATGTTATACAGACATTATAAAAAAACAGGACCAAAAAGTACCAGGCACCCTTCAATGAGAACAGATCTACGTTTCTGGAACAAAGTTCTGTTACCGTCTTCATGCACGTGTAATGAGCAATTCCAGAAAACTGACTGTCACATCTAGAAAAACAAAGGTTAGGCTATATAGAAAATATACATCCTATAGCTCAGTCAATGACAGTGCAGCTATTAACCCAATAACCGTAGAAGTTAAAACAATTAATGTTTTTTTTTATTGTATTACTGTCCACAGTTATTGGGTTGGTTGTGTTCATTCACTTTCCTCCAGGTGTCTGTGTCTCTGTTGTGTCATTTACAAGCTGCAATTGTTTGTTTCTTTTGATTTTCTGTTTGTCATAGCGCAGTTTTTTTAATGTTTTAATTCGATTCCGCAGGCATTTTTAAGTAATATACACATTTTACTTTTAATTTCTATGCGTTGATTCAAGTGCAGTCGGCGAAAAACGTAACATAATTTAAAAAGCCCGCCGAAACGCTTGACTTCAGCATGGCGCCCGCTGTAACGTCATCCGGCGAAATTCCAGCTCGCTTGCTGCCTACCGCCCATAGCAATCGTGTGCACATCGCGAGAAGTATGTTAAAAATACTTCTGAATTATTTAAAAATAAAAATAAAACTGTGGTTATGGGAATGTATTTACAAGAAAGTTATGATATATAATCACAGCGTAAGACTGTCCATGTTATGATAAACAGGAGAGTGAGTCTGTTTATTTAGTCTTTATACGTTATTGTTGCTGGCAAAAAAACATGTCATATTGTCGTTGTACCAGGCCACAAGCCAGGTGGAGTTGTGCCTGGTCGCGGCGGGTGTTCGCCGAGTGTGTCAGTGGCAGTTGTGAGCTGACGAGGAGACAGATACAGATGGTGTGACTCAGGCTCCACCTGAGGACACCTTACACCCACAAACGCAGTCACCACTCCAAGTGGAGAGTGACGAACACTCACAAAGCAAATGTGACAAGATTCTCGGACTGGTGTTACTTCTCCCATCGATGCATGGTGTTAAACACCGCCGCAGGAAGCCGAACCATTAGTGACCATGCCTGATGAGGATGAGCCGAGACTCCAACCCATCGTCCAGGTAGTGTGGGAACTGGATGCGCCACTGGAGAGTACGACTTTTACCATACGCATTGAGGAACCAGAAGAGTCGCCTCGATGCCAACCACGACGCCGACGCAGCAGGCAACCCCAGTTACACTCATCTGAGCCTAGCACAAAGGGCTAGCAGGAGGAAGGGGTCAACCCCGAACCGAGGAACGTTCGGAAATGCTGACGCCGAGCACCTGCCTGGTTTCGTCCTCGTGTTCGCTGCTTTCCGAAGTGGGGCGTGGCTGGTGGCCCTTGATCATCAGCGCCTACGGTACTGATGCCAGTGGCAGAACATCAGGACGTAAAGACCACAACATCCCAGGACATGCTGGTGTTACAGACTGCCGGCACCCCAATGTCTACTCCCTCGACCCATACCAACAGGCACCGGAGGGAGTCCTACAACCTATGACCTTGCCCACGACAGAAACAGCAGGCCTGCTGTGCACCACCCGACGACTCAGGAGATGATGCCGGAGACTTCGACCCACAGCAGACCCTAGTGTTCAGTCATCGGGAACGACACCAGCAGCAAAGTACATAGCGAATGCACACACCCGCCGTGACCAGTCGTCTTCAGGAGGGGGGCGTATTTTGTCGTACCAGGCCACAGGCCAGGTGGAGTTGCGCCTGGTCGCGGCGGGTGTTCGCCAAGTGTGTCAGTGGCAGGTGTGCGCTGGTTGTTAATGGCAGACGTACGGTACATGAGTGTGTGTAACGGTTCAGTGACGGCGGCAGGGCGCGTGTGAACTTGACACAGACGTGCGACACCTGCCATCCCGGCCGCCGCACTGCCATCTACCAGTGCAGGATACGTGGCTTCGCCGCCCCCTCCCTCTACCGGCGCATGAAGAAGGTAGTCTGGAAGCAGCGGCTGCGACGGATGGAACGAGAGAGACGTGGCGGGCTTCGGGACTCTGATTCGTCCAGTAAGAATTACGTAACGCACGTGTGCAACTATCCGGCCCAGTGTTCTACTTTGTTTTGCCATTTGGAATTGGCTCGCTTAAGGCCCTAGGGTATGGGGGTATGGACCGCCCCATAAGTGTCCGTGTAAGATGTAGTTTTCTCCAGGTTCTCCCTGTTTTCCCGATATGCAGCTGTTTCAACACACCAGGTGAGAGAGCGGCACGCCGGCACGAACAGACCACGACCCATTGAGCCTTGTGTTCCCGGCTACACGCTTAACCGGGTGGTGCCCAGAGCATTCCAACGCAGCTCCGTTTCTACCTTACTTTCACCGGACACTGCGTCAATATTTCAACATATTTATTGTTCAGTAATTAGAGCAAACAGGTCCAAATTACCTCAAACTAATTTGTACAGGGTGTTTCTTAAATAGGGGGACAAACTCCGCATACGTGTTCCTCTCGAAAAGCTATGACGAAAACATATTTAGCACTTTTCACCTAAACACAATGTTAAGGGAGTAATGGGCCTCTGAATATTGAATTTTAAAACAGTATTTTCCCAAAATATCGGAACCTAATTGACATAAAAATACAATATTTTCAGCATTGCTTAATGCTATTGGGATCTGCAAACCAACAGAAAATGCTGGTTGAATCCTTCTGCCGTTATGAAAATAGCAGGGGTGGCTACCCTCTAATTGTGTATAACTTTTTTACTGTCCGGATTTTCGAACATCTGAAGATGGTTTATTGAGTAATGTTTCTAACTCACGATACCATTGTTTCGGGAACTCTATCGCTGTAGCTTCATTTGTGATTTGAATGAAAACTATGAGTGCTAGACTATTGCAACAAGAGGACCTTTTTTGTTTGACAGGTAACATTACTCAATAAACCATCTTCAGACGTTCGGAAATCCGGACGATAAAAAAGTTATATGCAATTAGAGGGTAGCCACCCCTGCTATTTTCATAAGGGCGCAAGGTATCAACCAACATTCGCTGTTGGTTTGCAGATCCCAATAGCATTAAGCAGTGTTGAAAATATTGTATTTTTATGGCAATTAGTTTCCGATATTTTGGGAAAATACTGTTTTAAAATTCGATGTTCAGAGGCCCATTACTCCCTTAATATTGCGTTTAGGTGAAAATTGCAAAATATGTTTTCGTCATAGTTTTTCGTGAGGAACACGCAAGCGGAGTTTGTCCCCCTATTTAAGAAACATCTTGTATAATGTATTCAACAAGTTTCAGTTAGTTGGGGCTTCAGTAAGTTGTAAAAATTTGGTCGTCTCTAAATAGGGCAAGCAAATATAGATACTCAGTTTGGTGGGAGGCGCTGTGGCAGAGTGGTCAGACCACTCACCTCCCACTAAGGCAATCTGGGTTTGATTCCAAGTAGAGTGAGTCCCTGGATTTTCGCATGTGGGAATCATTCTGGATGATGCTGTTGGTTGGCTGGTTTTCATGGGGATCTCCAGTTTCCTCCCGCCGTTATCATTCCAGCGCTGTTCCAAACTCACCTCATGTCACCCTTCACCAGACGTAGGTGGTAGGTGCTGACGAAAATCTCGCCACCGACTGTTTGGTGGGGGTCATATTTCAGTTTTGTTGTCATAGATACAGATGTATGATTTGTAGCATAGGAGTGAACTTTGTAAAACCATAATTTCGTTTAAATAATTACAAAATGAATATTTTCAATATTTCTGATAATGTTCAGTTATATTTTTAAAAAATTCACTAGGCAATTTCACATATTTGGGAGGGGGGATGTAATGCAGCCTGTGACCCCCACTGCAATCATCACGGCATCCAGACTTGTTACTACAAAAATGGCTTTGAAGTAGATTATCAATTTTTTTTACTTAATCATTTAATTTTGTAGGGGCAAAAATACAAATAGGTAGGTTGCTTGCCTTATTTAAATTTTTTTTATTAAGAGAAGACTTATTTAGAAATTTGGTTGTAGGTTTGAAGCTGTAACCAGATTTCAAATTTTAAATACTATTCTGATGTAGTGCCTCTTGCCCTATTTTTACTTAAAAAAAGTTATATGTTCTACATACAGTACTTTCATTTATAGTTTGACTTGGTCCATGGTTGTCTCAAATACTGTCAGCTGTGAAGTTAATAACTTTCTTCTTGCCAGCAAAATTCAGGAACAAACCGTGTCTTGAGAGATGTGACTTGGTTATGCCTTCTACCACAGTCCTTAAACTTACATGTCTTTTCATTGTGCCATTGCAAAGTCTCTGTACCTGGCGCATGGACAGTGTGGTAACTTGTCATGCAAATAATTTTTACGGTAAACCACTAAACATATTGATGTTATGTTTATCTACAAAAGGAACGGACACTCAAACTTTTGCTTCTACAATTTAAAAAATGTAGCATGTTTATTGGACTAATGATTTTGAGGACCCTCAAAAACAGCTCTTGTTAGACAGCTGTAACTACAAAAATACCATCTGAGTGTGTAAAATTGTATGGTCATCACTTAAAAGTCCCATAGGCTAACTACTACTATGAATTCACTGCATGCCAGTTTAACATGCCATGCATAGAAGCGATACATTCTGACACTTAATCATTTTCATGTCTTCGTGTTTCAGACAAGCAAAATTATGTGCAGTACATAGGCCCTTATTTGGTACACTTTGTTCTCCTGAGGAATTGTTTGTCATTATTACATTTTTGGCACACAAGTGAGACTAGTGTCAAGGTATTAGAATACCTCAATTAGTATTGCTGTCCTGCTCCCTTTCTAATTCCAACAATAATTAGTCATTGAAAGAAAAATTACATATCTTGATTTTAATAATAATATCTTGTTGGCACAGTGATGTTAGCAATCTTGATAGTAACTATCACTATAGTGTGTGATAGTTTTTGTCACTATAGTATTGTTTATGTGCATATCAAAACATGCTGTCTTGGTTAACCACAAAAGAAAAATATAAGCTGGTACATTGTGTGTTAGGGTCGTAACATAAATTATTACGTTTTAGTGTTAAGAAAAATTAAGTAGATCAGATATTTGTCATCAAAATGTAAACAAAAGTAACTTAACCTAAAATGTAGGCATCATTGAGAAGTACAGCAAAATAGGCCTATCCAGATCATTTGCACTTTCTAGTACAATATTGATGCAATACAGACTTCAAAATTCTTTTATAATGGCAAGTACTATCATGATTACTATCCTCAACTTTGTACCTAGTTTGGCCTGATATCTTGATAATGCTGTTTAAGGTTCCTGTGAATGTTTTGTGTTAGATTTTGTCAGTGCAGGTACAGAATGTTTTTATTTGTGTTTATATACAGTAATTTTTATTTTTCAGAGACTCATAGAATGTAGAAGAGTTGTTTACTCCAATAACATCATCATTAACTATGGAGGCAAAACTAAATGGTGCAGATGGTTTTAAAGAGGCTACTTCATTTGAAAGCCTAGTATTATTTGCACTGAGATTAAGTGGTGAATCTGAGAGCTCAGAGGAGAATACACAGTCAGCAGCAAACAAAACTCCATCAAAAATTATCCAGGAGAGTGATTATGAAGTACGAATTACAAATGTTAAAGGAAGCATTCAGGAAGCAACAGAGAATCGTAACTTATTGTACAGACCTTTAACTTGCACAGAAGTGACAAAAATGTTTGCATCTAACATGAACCTTTTTAGTAAAGTTATGTCATCAAACAATAATTTGCAGGTTCGTAACAGAAAGGGCGTTAAAACGTACAGGGGGAATTGGCCAATGATTGCCAATGAAGAGCTGGACCTGGGTGACAAAAGCGAAGCCACATGGAAATTCTTCGTGAACGAGGAGCTTGATGCTCTCGTCCCAAAGACAGCAGTAGAGGATGATGTTGCCACCGTCAAGCATGTGATGATTACAGACGACTTGAAATTTCACTGTAAGTTGTGCAATATTAGTATGGAAACGTACGAGGATTTGTTTTCCCATCTCTACTCAACGCTTCACCATGGACTCCTGGTGAAGGAAGAAAGGCGGCTTGATTTTGTGTACCACCAGAACTTGCTGCTGAAAGTAAAACAGGTGCGGGAGTTGCTTGCAAGGGAGGGTGACTGTATTGTTGTTCTTTCTGGAGAAAGCTACAACTGCATGCTTTGTGACAAGTGTTTCAATTGCGAAATGGATTTGTTTGTACACGTGACGAATTTGAAACATCAGCTTTTAAAACTTAAGAAGGAAAAAAGACTTAACAATGTGTATGCAGTTGTTTGGCTACTGAAACAAAACAGGCTGCGTCAGAGTGGTGCCCTTTGGCAGTGCTTAGTTTGTGATGTCAGTGCCTTGATGTTTGCTGAAGCGGTGATGCACATTAAGAAAGAGACACATCAAGAAAACTTGGTGAGAAAAAACAAAGAGGAAAGTTATGAAACAAAAGTGCAGATTCCTGAACCTAATTTTTTCTCTAATGCAGATGTAGGTAGTGTGCTAAGCAAAGTGGTGCATGAAAATGAAAAATGTAATTCCAGTGAAAATTCAAGAAGCTTAGAAAAAGCAACCAATATGTGGTCACAGCATTTTGTAGGTGAGAATGGAAATGCAATGGATGAGTTGTCCGAGAATGAATTACGACTCATCAGTAAAAAAGACGTTCTGATGCTACAAGACACCATATTTCGTGAAGAGTATAAATATCTACGATACATGTGTAAAGGCATTTTCTTCTGTAGACTATGTACAACATTTGTGAGTGCATACGGTGTTGACTACCACATGTGTAGCAGGTTTCACGTGGAAGCTTTGGAAGAGAGAGCCGTAACACTTGCTCGTTTGTGGTTTGTAGTTCGACTTTTGGAACAAGGTAACTTCGGCAATGTTGTGGTCGATGGTGCAGATCCGTATTTATTTGAATGTCGCCTGTGCAGAATGAAGGGCCTGCAAATAGATGACGTTGTGGTGCATGTAGCGGGCGAGAAACACATGACCAACTTACAGCCAGGATTGGTGCAGTACCTCAAGTTATCCGAAGAGTCGCTGATGTGTAGAGTGTGCCGCATCGTAGTGCCGAGTGAAGAATACCTCTCTCATGCACGTTCCATTAGACACCTGGCTGCATTTTCAGAACACATTTCGAAGTTGCAGCTAAAGGAAAAACAACTTAAAATTTTTTGTAAGTTACCTGAAATTCTCCATCAGCATGAAGAATTCTTCAAGCCTGTAACTGAGATGGAAACACAATGTTTGCTATGTAAATGTAATATGTTTTTGACTGGTGATGAGGTGTGGAAGCACATCAACGACAGTTATCATGTTTCACATATGAACTACCATTTACAGAAAATGTTGTGCAATTATGAAATGTGGCGTGAAGACAAAGTCGTAGAAAGTCAAAATAAAAATGTCAAAATTTCTCAGAATGGTACTGATGGTGATTTAGACCATATTAACACTGATTTTATACAGTTGGATGATGATAGCAGTACCCATCTACTGGACAGTATGGAGGAGACCACATTTGACTTTAGTATCGACTGCAAGAGTAGCATATATTTAAGTGAGTACCTTTTGTTTAACAGCAGCTTTATATTTCCTATAATTAAGTATTATTATTTTAGACTTATAAAATAGTTTGCTTGGTTAAGTTATTTAAGGCTGAACTTGATTTTTAATATAGATTAGCATAAAATTTTTTCATGAAAAGGAAATTATATATAATAGGTTTTCTCCTAGTGCAATATAAACTCTTTCTCGATTCAGGAAATGTGTAACGCAAAACTTACAATAGACGGATTTTTAGGAAGCTGAGTTTCTCAGATTATTTGTATGCCTGAAGATGAGAACAGGTACCAGTTCCCGAAACATCGCATCTCTTGTCGGCAAAGAGAACCTACTTTTATCGTGTGTGTTTTATTTGTTGTGTTTTTGTGTCTGCAACCTTTTTGTGTGGCTGTGTTCATTTGTGTTGTCCTTTTCGTTTTTGTTGTCCATCATTGTCACAATTTTTATGCAGCTTGTTTGCCCTTGTCTGTTTTGACTATCCTTTTTCATTTTTTGGTTTTCATTTTATACCGACTTCTTCTTTGGATTGATAAGATGCCTTTGTGATCCATGAGATCTTCAAAATTCTCCTATGTATTCACATCTGTGCAGCTTACAGGCTTTCAGTATAAGCGTTGCTGCTTATATGCCTGCAATGGTATTACAGCATTCCTACAGGAATTTGTTTACACATTTTATTTACCATGTAATATGTAATTTCAGTTAGATTGTAAAATGCTCTTTATAATAGTGGAAGATACTGAAATAAGCTCAATCTAGCAATATTTATTGATAATGTAAATAACCTAATTATTTATATATTTTCTGGTGATGAAATAGTAATTTACTGTATTTCAAATTTAGTATTTTATTTGATGATGTAATATATGACTGAACGCTGGTAAGTAATATTAGCTATTTTGGAAATATATATGTGTAAAGATTTTACTGTAATATCTCTAAGCAATTGAGGAGGTTATTCTCTATGCTAGATTAATATTTGGTTGTTTTGTTTTTTTAAGCATTGTTGTTTAAAAAAGTTTGTTTTTCAAGTTAGTTAATTTTTGGAATGAATATTCTTATTATCTGCTTAGCTCCCAAACTATCATGATGTGAATTTTACGGTAGATTTAAGGAAGCGATGCCAAGATTGCATATACCGTCTACATAAAAGTTAGAGGCTCTATTGGGAGAGAGCTATATTTATTGCAAATAATAAAATAAGTATGCCAATTATAGAACAGGCAAATTTTTGTGTTACATTAGAATAGTTTTTGTAGTGAACCTGAAGTCATCGTGGGAAAGCAGTAAGAAGAGACTGTAGACTGCAGCAGAGAACAGGAAGAGATCCCAAAAATTAAGTAAAAAGAACAAATTTAATATTGGGGAGTATGTTTTACGCAGAACTAATCCGACAAACTCATTTTTTGACAAAGTAACGAAGAAATTGTTTCTCATCTTCGATGGACCGCTTATTGTGAAGTCTGTAATCCAGAGCAATTGCTACAAACTTGTAACAACTAAAGGTAATCCGGCAGGAAGGTACAACATTACTCAGTTACGTCCTTATGTTATGCCGAAGCCATGAATTAGTACTACACTAACTGAAGCTTAGAAGAGCTAGTCTAAAATGTGTACAAGATTGTTTGAATAATTATTTTTGGCTATTGAACTAAGTGATTTTTTTTTAGCTGAAGTACACAGCATATTTGAGAGCGTTTGTTATGTTATGTCTATGTATATTTGGAGAGTTTACGAGGAGTTTTACTTTCATAGAATACTAGAGGATATACTTGATATACAGCTTATGCCTATGTTGTTATGTTATGGTGTAAGTTAGCCCGACGAGTGAAGCCTACGAGCCACCGCAGTGCACAACTGAATCTTCAATGCTATTTATTATTATGAGCTGTATACGATTCTACCTCTGCTATCGTAAACTAACTCAACGTAAATGTAGTTAAACGCCATCACTTAGTATTCAGACAGCAAATGCTGTAAATTTTACATCATGTCAATCATTTAGTATGTTTTCTAGACAGCTATACTTTAACAGACATGAGAACTAGCTTAGCTAGGTTGTTACTGGCTGCTACGAGTGATGAGCAAGAAGAAGAACAGTAAACAAAGAAAGAACATGGTAACAATCCTATCTGTTGTGATATAAATAATTAAATAATTTTTCATTTCACTAGTACTGTAAATAATTTGCGCTTAGTGGTAGTGTATTGAAAAGCAGATGAGTGTAGACTAAGTAGAATAATAAAGTTTGTAGTATTAAATATAGAAGTGTGTTTAGTCTTTCTGGCTTTCATTGGTAAATTACTCTCAGTTACCATCCGGCAATCTGCATCTGAAAATACATATTGAAATCCCAAGAAAAAAAATTAAGTTAAGGTGAAAAAAAAAAAATTGAAATTTATTAGAAAATGTAAGTGAAAAGAAACAGATGCTGTGAATTTAAAATCCAGAATTAAAACACTCTCTTTATTTCTCTCTCTCTCTCTCTCTCTCATCCTAAAAAACACACAAACAAATTTGGCAAAATCGGAAATTACGTAAATTCTAATCTAGAAAATAAGTTAAAGTTGAGAATAAAAGTAGAGTTCAGTCTTTCTGGGTTACGTTGCTCTCGGCTATAGTAAAATGAAATCAAGTTAATAAAATAGATTGCAGGCTTTCACGGCCGTTGTCTGCATTTTCTTGGCTTGTGGGTGTGAGCCAAGAAAATGCATGTTAATAAAGTTCAGGGTTTGCATGAGAGTCCTTTCAAGACTTCTGGGTAATACGCAGCTATGCAAAAATAGGAGTTAATGCTGAACTCAGAATAATCATGAAATAATGTCTCAGACACATTTGCAAAACACTTTAAAATTACTTTTACGTAAGATTCTTGGCACATCCACTTGAAATTCATTAATATTTGTTGGCACTGAGTAGCAAAAAATTACGTGAAACAAATGTCATTGGAACAGTAAAGGTGGCTATCCTTACATGGAGAAATCCCTCGCTGGCTTCATGCTCACTCGAAACCAAATTCTCAAAAATTATGCTGGCTTCTTCTTTAAAACGGCAACACAAACTTCGGCAAATTATGCCGACTAAACTAAACGCTCCCAGTAGCGTCTATTTTATGTTGGCGGCAGAGAACCCCCCATCTGGGCTGAGTTCTGCCGAAATACGTCTATATCCATTTGAAATTCAGGGAAGAAGAAACATGAAATTGTCTCGAAGTCGAGGCTACAAGGACGTTCCTTCACACCGAGGTTCAAAACCTCGTCAGTACTTAGAGAACACATCACTAATACTCATTCCAAAGTGAAAGAAAACGTAACTAGAATAACTTATAATTTATACAAATAAAATTCGAGAGAGTACTTCCTAACTATAAGTAAAATTACAATGAACAAGAAAAAAATGAAGATAAAGATTTTAAAATAAATTATATATAGGTAAAACCTATGGGGCGTAATTAAATAATTATTTAAAGCACATATAAATTAATAAAATCATGTCCTGAAGTGTGTCTGAAGATACATAATATAACCACGAAAAAAACAAACAAACATGAAATACTGTAATTCCATTACAGTGGCCCCACCTGCTATTTTACCGGATCACTAACTAGAAGCGGGCTGTAAAATAGCATCTGTTCCTACATCCATTGTTTAAAACAGAACAGTACAGATATTTACACAAAGCACTTTGAAAAAATAGACAATTTAAAATCAATAAAGTTCATCAAACATGTACTCAACAATTTCAAATCAAATTCATCATCACGTTAGATAGATCAAGTTCATTATCATATCAACTATGTCAGATTCATCGTAACATCAAAATCTTTCAGAAAATTAACAATCACATGTCACATTATAGATTAAAATATATATATACATACTTATCCTGTATGTCATTTGACGAATGTCTGAAACCTAAAATACGTGAATTAGCACAACACAATCATGAACAAATAAAACTATGAAGTGCGCGAGAGTTCAAATTTACAGCTCTCCTCAAGTCGTTCAACTAGGTTGGTGACACTCTGCGGTACACGTGGGCACTTGCCACATGTCTAGGAAGTTGGCGACAGTGGGACGGCGTCTCTGCTCCTCTCTGCGACCGTTGCGTAGTAGGCAGTGCACAACTGCAATGCTCCCAGCTGGCAGTTCGCTAATGGCTGTTGACATTGTGCGCCGCTCCGCTTCGTGCTCATCGTTTACATGTAAATAATACGAAGAGTAGAGTCTCAAGACATAAACACTTGTGCCAAAAGTTTTATTGTGCCTGAAACATTCATTATTTAAATTTTCAATGTGCCTGTTCATTCATTTAAAAAAACGTAAATCACACGTTAAAAGTTCCGTGCCGGTAAGCAAAGTTTCTGGAACATGGCGCTTGCTTAACGGTAAAAGTACTTTCAAAACGTATTAATGTGTCTGACTTAAACTACTTGTAGGACCTTTGAGCATAAACTTATTTAGTCTATTCCACATTAAAATTACACAATCACTGAAGTCTTCTCTTTTTTTTGTCTCTGTGGCAGTCTTCCCCGTCGTCGCAATTCAAATTATTGCCGCCACATGCATCATTTCAGGGCGAGAGAGGGTAGTAACAACTATCTCTGAGCACTGCCTATCTCAACCTCTAAAATACAAATCAGAAGACCCTATCGAAATTCTAATGGAAAATAGCAGTTTACAAAGACAATGCTGTCTCATTTTCCTAACGATTTCGCTGAAATGCTCAAGTTCTCAGATGCCTAATAAACATGACGTTAACAATAGAAACTAATCCACCTAATATATACAACATTATTAAATTGTGGTACAACATTGCACACAAAATAAATTATCATCTGAACTGAATAAACGTGAAGAATAACAATACAGTACTCCAAACTTTGCAACAATGTAGACATATACGAAAATCCTCAAATATTATATACAAACAAAAAAAAAATTCAATGCATACATACACAATCTGGGAGTGTGTCGAATCCAAGATAGATCTTCAATATTACAACAAATAAATACTATTATTCACCAAAAAAATGCAGACATAAATAAACAAATAAATTCTTCATCATATTTCTTTGATTGGATAACTATGAAACACAGTAAGTACCAAAGTTTTATAACTAGTGTGTGTGTGTGTGTGTGTGTGTTGACCCTTAACATTCAGTAGGCGAATTCTCTTTATGTAGGATCCTGAGTATCATCTTGCTGAAATACGTTAAACTTTTCAAGATGTTTCTTACTCGCAACAATGTTGTTCAAGCGGCGTACAGTACGTGGAATGAAGATCGCCTAGCATTTAATTCCTTCTCAAAATTTGACCACAATTTAGATGCAAACTTGCTCCACTACTAAGTGTTTGTGTCCGTTAATTGTTACATTGAGTTATACTTATTCAAGTCGTAGGCGGTGCTGTATATAGCCTCTAATCAATATATGGACATGGTACCTTTAGGCAATAGTGGTGGCTTACTGGCTTCACTCACTTGCGACCAATCGCCAATATAACACCATAAAATACAAATTTAGGCTATCCACAACTTATAAAAGGCCTCTGACATCAACATATTCATATGTGTATAACTCCTCGTAACTCATAATAATAGCCTTTCAAATAACAATAACGTACGTTGAACACAATCAATAGCTGTTACCTCAGAAAAAAAAAACCTCACTTAGGTAAAATAAAATATAGCGTCAGTCTCTCGAGACAAAACTCTGTAGGTCAAATTGTCACTCTACGCTTCTATATACTGTCTCAGCTGGGTTATGTTGAATCTTCCCACCGGTTTTCCGTCTTGATAACTCAGTTCGTAGCAATTCTTCCTTATTACTGCAGACCCAATTAACGGGCCTTCAAAGATTAAAAATAACTTCTTGGTCACCTGGTCAAATAGAGAACTTGTATGACTTGTTCTTCTCAAAACTAGGTCTCCTACTTTAAATTGGTTAGTCTTGCTGACCTTATGGTACTTCTTCCTGCTTTCTGCTGCTGCATACAATCTTGCAGAAATTAATTTCTGTACTTCTGCTCTAACAAATTCTGAGTCTTTGTGTGGTAACTCCTCTACTAGTTTGGGTATGCATTTTGAAATATTGATAGCCTCAACATAGCAATTAGACAACACTTCATGTGGGGTGAAACCAGTAGAGATGTGCACAGAGTGATTAAAAACAAATTCTACAAGTGGCAGTTTGTCACGCCAGCTCTGCTGCGAATTGTGGCAAAGTATTCTCAGTCGAGTACCTAAAGTTTTCATGATCAATTAGCATACTGTAGAGTTGTTGCTGTTGCGGTGGACGTAACTGTTGATGGAGAAATAGAAAATATGTGGCGAGTATTTGTGTCTTTTCTTAACAAATTTACTACTTTATCAGTAACTTGCCACTTGCTAGGTATAGCAATAGTTTGTGCCTCGTCAGGGACTGATAAAAGCCAATCTGCAAAATTAAAAATAACACCATACTGTGTTAAGAAGTCAGTAATAAAATAACTGCATTCGTTAATCCCTTCACAATTAGAACTGAGGCAGTTTTAGAGTTCCGTAAGCCGTCAATAGTCAAAATAGTTTGTCTGTTAACAACTGGACTTGCTCTTGACATTGCTCCTATTATCTTCAAACTACGAGGAACTGGCAAAATAGGTAGAGTTACTCCTTTAGCTTCTAACTCTAAAATGCATTCTTCACTTGCGCAGCAGACCTCTGCTCCGCTATCAAGTAAAACAGGAACTCTAATGTTGCAAACTTGCATAAGTATCTCTGGACACAAAGCTGGATTACCTTCTCCAATAATTTCTCCTTCATTTAGCAAAAAATCACGATCTGTTTTGTCCAAATTAATAGTGTTAATTATAGGCAGTTCAAAATTCCAATTTACAAGATTGTCACTGTACGGTACACATTCTACTGTCCCCACTGAATTGCTATGTTGGGTTGGCGCTGAGGGACTAGCTTCGACAACCCCCTCTAGTTTAACGCCGGTTGAGTGTGCGTTATGCTAACTGGTTGCATACTTTTACTAACATTTGATACGTAGATCGGTGCGTTCAGGCTTAACGGTGGATTTCTCACAAAATAACTCTGTATCTGCGATGCTTGTGTTGATACAGGCAGTGTAGGGTTGGCAAACTGACTCGTAGTGTTTACATTTTGCGGGCTTATAGTAGGTTGACTTGCACTGTAGTTGGTGGCTACTGTTTGTTGTTGATCAACGTGTTGGTAGGGTGATGACGACCTCCATTGATACTGATGTGTTCTCTGTGGCGAATTAGTATTATTGGACACCTTCTCGCTCTGGTTGTTAGCAGACGACACAAAATATACAGATCCGTTTCTGTCTACAAATGCATTTGGCGCGACTGTACTCTCACTTGTGTTCTCCTTCCACTGACTGGGCGAACGTTGCTGTGCATTCCCCTTATGATACTCAGGTTGATAACGGTTTCGACTACCCCGCCAGGATCTGTAGTCTCTATTCCTGTGAACGTAGGTGTTATTGCTGTTGTGTCGCGACTGTGAATACTGTTGATTCACCACGTTAACCTTGGGTTGGTTACGATCACGGTTCCAGTTGTTGTTGTGGTAGTTGTTGTGTGCTTGCCCGTGTTGTTGGTTTCTTGCTTCATACCTCGGCTGTTGATAAAGTGGCTGAGTATTACTCGCAGCAGGCCTATCATGCTCTGTACGATTTTCCGCGATTTCTCTTTCGCTCAGTTTGATCAATGCGCAGTAGTTGGTGCCTAAATTCGGCCAAGTTAATAAAAGGCCTTTCTACCCAACGATCTTGGTATCGAGTTGGCAACTGAGAAATAATGACTTCCGCAAACTCCTCATTTTCCATGGGTGCGGTTAGATGACTTGTCCTTTCATACATTTCCCCAAAATGTTGCTCAAGTGATTTATTTTTGCGGGTCGTACTTTTCGTTATGAAGCCGGGCCCTGATGTTACCTTGTATTTTGGCGTTCCAATAGGTTTTCAAAATTTCCTCGTGGAACTGTGCAAGAGTATGGATGTTTTCTTTACAAAGTTCCCACCAGTAGTAGGCTGTATGTTTAAAACTGTTCGACAGGCACCTAAATTTATCCTCTGTCGATAGCGAAAAATAGGTAAAGTACTCTTCCATTTTTTTCAGGTGAGTGACTGGGTTCTCATGTGAAAATCCTGAAAACGTGGGAAATTGTTCCACCCATCGTTTGCTGGGGTGATGAAACCACTGATTTGGATTATTTAGGTTAAAATTGTCTGGTGAAGAGGTCACGTGTGTTAGACTAGTGTTGCTGGGGGAGTTAGTCCGTTGTTGCACTTTGGTGGTGTTCGTGCTCGTTCGTTCTCGTTCATGCACCTTCGGATGCGCTCGGAGCTTGACGGGGCTCAGTATGGCGTCGAGTCTGGATTGTTCCACATTAATTAAACGTCGTTCCAACTCAATTAACTTATTGTATTCTGTGCTGGTAAGTGACTGGTTTACTGTCTCAAATCTAGTCGTGCATAACTCAACTTCTTTGTTTGTGCGATCTAGGACCTGTTTTAATCCATCGACATCCATCACAACAGTTTTTGTATGCTTTTGAACATTTGTGAGCTGTCTGGCAATAGTGCTCACGTCTGCTGAAGTAGTACTTAAGTGTAATTGTATATTTTCATTGATTACACGTAGACTGTTTAATTGAGATGTCAGTTCAGAGACTGCTGTTTCGGTGTCGGTTTGGTTGTTGCGTAGCTCGTTCACATCCCGCTCGAAACGTGTCGTGTCTTTGACTTCAGATGGTCATGGTGGACGATGCATAGCTCATTATGTAACTTTCATTATATCTAGCCTCTTATGCATCTAGTTTTGCTGTTATTTCAGCGCTAGAGATGTCAATTTTGGTTTGGAGCGCCGACATTTTTGTACGGGTTTCATTACGTTGTGAAACGATCTGTGTTTGTAGTGCGGTCATTTCTGTATGGGTTTCCGGTTCGGGTTTCCGCTAGTTGTGTAGCAATTTGTGTCTGCGGGATGGACATTTCTGAACTGGTTTCGTTACGTTTCTCGGTACCAACATCTGTGATTTGTCATTGCAAACTAGAAATTTGCATTTTTAGATTAGTGTCTAGCCGTAAAATTAAATCTACCAACATATGTGTGCTATGACCTTCAGGTGTAGCTGTGGTTGGTGCTACGCTAGTTGTCTTACCGGGGACATTGGCGATGTTAGGAGCCACAGGATTGGATGTGTCTAGTGGTTCCGCAGTATTTCTTTCTCCTAGTTCGTGTACGGCGCCGGTCGGCGCGACGTCATCTGCGACCATGTTGACGTCACTTATTGGGACGCTAGCAGACAAAAGTTCTGCCCCACCAGTATTTGAAACTGCGACTTCCCCGTTTTCTGAATTTATTTCTGATAAATTATGCCGTATTTTCTTGACCAGTGTGGAGCGCCTGCCCTCTGATCTGTGCAGCCAGTATCCCTCAAGAGCTAGAATCTCTGTAGCTCATGATAATTATAATGCAAAAAAATATGTATACCTGCCTGATAAAATGAATTAAAATTTTAGATGACCATGTTTTTAGAAAGCCTTTTAAAAATTCTGCTGACACATTTGGCGCTACTGCGATATAAATAATTAAATAATTTTTCATTTCACTAGTACTGTAATTAATTTGCCCTTAGTGGTAGTGTATTGAAAAGCAGGTGAGTGTAGACTAAGTAGAATAATAAAGATAGCATTGTTAAATAAAATAAAATTTTATGGGGGTGTAGTCTTTCTGGCTTTCAATGGTAAATTACTCTCAGTTACCATCCGGCAATCTGCATTTGAAAATACATATTGAAATCCCAAGAAAAAAAAATTAGTTAAAATAAAAAAAAAAAAAAAAAAATGTAATTTATTAGAAAACTTAAGTGAAAAGAAACAGATGCTGTGAGTTTAAAATCCA
>PNEQ01043045.1:0-35611 GCA_003012365.1 Medauroidea extradentata | reverse complement strand
CATTCGTGTTTCGTGGGGTTTTACACGCAAATCACAGACGTGTGGTGTTACAGTAACCTTATTGTGATTGGTACAGTCAAATGAGAAACGTCACAGTTCAAAGGCACGCTGCCAATATCTATGAAGCAGAACTGCAGACGTGCACATAAGGTACTGGAACAAAGTGGGGCAAAATTCTTTTCGCGAAAAGTTCATGTCTATCCTTCACAGCAATTCACTAGTATTGTGGCTTGCCTTATTTTTTTCAGGTATAAATACACCAACCAGCAGTGCACCTTACATTATATTTGAGCAAAACATTTTCAACTTTTGAACAGTCTTACAAAAAGTATTTTAGTCATTTACTACGCTGTTTCAAATATTAGCTTTAAAATATTAAAATAATATTTCTACGACCATTTCGAAGATGGGAGAGTTTCATCATGTTTGACATATTACTGACAATTGGCGCATAGACGGCTTATGCATAGAACAATTGATTTTCGGTGAAAAGAATATTTCACTAATTTGGTTCAATGCCGTAGGGGCAGTTCGGATTCGTTGTCAGTGATTGTATATTTCAACTTTCAGCGTCTAGGGATTCTACCCACGAATCACAGACGTGTGATGTTTCAGTGACATTATTCTGATAGGCGCAGTCTAATGAGCTACGCATTTGAACAAACTAACGCTATCAAATAATCATGAAGCAATGCTGCAACTTTCACGTAAGATACTGAAATATGTTGGTGCAAAATTATTTTCGTTAACAGAAAATAAAGCTTAAACATGATTTGCATATAACCAACCATTTACACATAGATGGCTGATGTTTAACACAGTCAAAATAATATGAATATATTCAATTGTCGTTTCAGACGTTACCTCCAACGTCCTTAATAAATAATCCTTTGCGTTAACTTGTTACACGACATATTTGTGCATAAAATGTGGCGGAACGAAACAAAATAGAGTACAATACAAACTAAGTAGGTCCACACGGGGTATGCTTACCAATTAACAATAAATGAGAATTCAATGTAAAGATGAATTAACCTTCAACTTTTATACACTAAGTATTACACAAAAATACGTGAAATTTATGGTAGAATGCTACCACATGACCAACTAAGTTTTTTTTCGTTTATTACCAAAATAGTATAAAAATTGAGTGAATATTTTTTTTGTAATCTCTTCTATCCCAACTTAAACTCCGTAGCCGTACGATGTTCGACAGGCAGAGTTCTTAAAACTAATCCACGAGGACCAAACGATTCTTTCCGTACATCATTAAAAAAAAAGTGGAGGATGTTATCGTTGGTCCGCGGGTTTACTCAAGGCTCCCCCTATTCCCCCGCTCTTGCATTCCGCAGTTGCCCCATACTCATCTCATTTCCTCACCAAGACACAATAGCCCTGTGTTAACCTTAAGGACAGGAACCAAGTTTCATATACTGGAAAGAATTTTTCTACTTGCACTGTACGTGCTACACTATGCTCTCTTAGACCTAGGAACCAAATGTGAATGTACATTGCACGCCATGTTTCGGACGTCTACACGTAGACTATATACTGATCTTACAACAACAAAAATAGATTTTTTAATATGTACGCCAGTTTCATTTTTGTTACAGCTCGTACTATAAGTTTTCCTTTTACGTATTTTTTTTTCCCAAGTGTGACGTGGTACCTGGAAAAGTCAAGCCCTGGCCCTACCTCTCAACTTATACCCACAACAAACTACAGAAAGGATATCAAGAAAGTTCATGTAATTCTTTCCAATAACTTAAATTATATAATGTATAAAATGTGCTTTACTCCAAAAAATGTAGAATATGAAGAGAGAACAATTTTTCGTTGGAGACGAAGAATGTGTGACAGAACTGTATGTATTTGTAAATGTATATAACTTACGGCTTCCCAATATTCCTACGAATTCTTGGCTGAGTTATGTTCTGGTAATGTTAATTCTAGTACTGGTTGGAAAGAAAGTGTGTTTTCTTATGGAAGAGTTTAGCACAGGGAAAAATTCTGCAGCTAGGTGCGCTACAATCGATAACGTACGTAATAAAACACGAATCCATAGTAAAATTAATTTGAACAAGGCTTGATAAAGAGAGAAGTAATTAAATATAATTGTGAAATGAAAAACAAACCAATTTTGGCTTTCAAGTTATCAACTTAGTGTAACTTAAAATGCAGGAAAACTCCGTGATTGGCCAGTTTACAGCGCTCAAGCGGCAGAAATTTTCCCTATGACAAACTTTTAAAATTGATCTTTCTAACCTGTAGTAGAACTAACCTAAATTCTGTTAAGGCTCAGTTTCAGTCGCCATATTGGTTTACTTCACTGCATGCTTTTATTAAATTCTGAGAAGGAAAATGTGGAATTTGCGATTATAGTAAAAATTCTATTTGTCTTGCATTACAGTACTGACCTGGCGGTAGAACTTTAAAAGTGAATTTAGAACGCAACCACTCAAACAAATTAAGAATGTAAACATTTATTTGAAGTGACTGTGGCCTAAATACACGTTAAACGTTCAGCTACTATGCTTGCACTGTAGTGCAAGGTAAATAGAATTCTCGCTTTATTCATAAATTATACAATTCCTTCTTAGAATTTAGCAAAGGTAAGATATGAAATAATACAATATGGTGGCTGATGCTCCACCTTAAGGGGTATGGAAAGGTACTATGTCAAGCGGACGACTGCAAGACTTAATCATCAATAAAATCTGAAGTTCTCATCAAAATCCGTTGAGATATTTTTTTTGCCGAGTAGGTATTTTATCAACGGACGTTTATTTATATACCACTATGAGGTAGTACTGCTTCACTTTCGAGTAAAAAATTAAAAACCGTTTTCAGAAAAATAAGGGCTTGAAACCACAAGATCTACAAAAACGGAAAACGGTAATTTTTATTATTTTTAACACGGTGATATCTAGGCCTCTATAATAACCGAATTTCAAAAATACTCGCGTTTTGATTTGAAAATAATTTAATTCAGAAAATGACTGCGCGAGAGGCTTACGGATGTTTTAAAATTACTTTCAAATGAAAACGCGAGTATATTTGAAATTCAGTTTTAATAGAGGCCTAGATATTATTATACTAAAAATTATAAAACTTACAGTTTACCATTTTTGTAGATTTTGTGGTTTCAAGCCCTTATTTTTCTAAAAGTATATTTAATTTTTTACTCTAAAGTAAAGCATACTACCGCATAGTACTACATAAACAAACGCCCGATGATAAAATAACTACTCGACAAAATAATCTCATCTAATTCCGATGAGTAGTTCAGAATTTATTAACGATTGAGTATTTCAGTCGACATAATACTTTTCCATACCCCTTAATAGTTATATCTAGTCAGAGCTTAGTGTGGAAAGATTTATAGTTAAAAACACACGTACATAACACGATATTTTTCATATGTGAATCGAAACGATCTCCTCGACATTAGGCTTACATTTTATATGACTTGATAAACTTACGCTAAACATACCAAACTCTTTTAAATCTCGGAATTTTATTTTGACTATCGTTCGACAGTTTTTTCTGCCGTAAAACTCTTTTCCTATTTTTCGTTTCAATATTTACATAAATAGTTTGGTTTTCGAAAGACTGTTACAGTTAAGAACCACAGGCCACGTTAAATTTCTTTTACCAGATTTGAGAGAGTGGATTTTTTTTTTTTATTTCACTACACCTGACACTAACAACGCGTGAAAGTGAAAAGCAACAGGTGGTTGTATATTTCAAAGATATTTTTTTCGATCTCGTGCAACGAAATTTGTGCAGGTTAATGGAACCTTGACACGCGATGTGAACATCTAGCTCATGATATCGAGCACGACATTAGCTACTAGAATTTATGAAACTATATAACATGCTCTATTTAATACTATACTTCCAGAATTTTTTATTACTCGTTCGTAATAGGCTGGACAGTGTTTTAAACAGCGTTTTAGAATATTCATGCTAGAAATGACATATATTTGCATTAAAACTAAGTAAATTACTTTGAATAAGGTAGATAATAAAAGAAAAAAAACAATAATTTTAAGTTAATATCACGTCAAACCTTTCAGAACCACATTCAGAGGTTATACAGGAGAATAACATTGGCAAATGCTGTACTTAAGAGGGCGTTAAACAAACTGCAAAAATTTGCAAGTTCGTGCCGCCTCGTGCAGTGCCCAGCATTGTACGACAAGGGGGAGGTTCACTGAACATTTTAATTGTTTTAAAAAAAATTTTATTTGTGCGAGATATGGTTTGTTTTGTATGAAAATATTTTTACTATTTTTTTACTGTAACAAAAATTTTTTAGCTTTCATAGTTTTTATATTATTCCATATTAATGTCCAAATTTGCAAAAAATGGTTTTATGCATTAAAGCAAAACCAAATTACTTACCGAAATGAAAAAATTCACACTGAAGAACAATGCAATGGACTATGACATGACATGTACAAAAATATACTGATTAGTTTTTTTTGTATTTTAAGTATATATTTTTTTAAATTAGATTTTTTTAAATTAGGTATTATTTACTTTAAATTTATTATTTTTTTAATTACAAAAAAGTCAAATCGGAACCAACGTAAATCTCGAAACATTCTGTTGTTTGACATGTCTGCAGTGCACGAAAGAAGGGATTGGGGGTTTTGGGAAGTGGGAGAGGAATTTTTTATTCGCTCAAATATATTGCTACAGTGGATCAAGCGAACGTATATGAATCATAATGCGGGAAAAAGTATTATTTCTATAAACAATCGCTACGAAATAAGGTGATAGGTAACGTTACTAGTTTATATGTCTTTGATAAACTGACAACCATTTGTCAAACTTACCGAAATAAAGCCCTTTATTGTATTTAAATTTGTGTATTACTAAGAACGTTAAAGAAATTTTGGCAGCAGCTATTACTAACATTGTATCTTGGGAAGTAATCATCCAAAACATACAGTGGTGTAGTAGTGTTTAGACTACCGAAATACACATGCAAGGCATAGAGATTCGATTCCAACACCTGCTGTACATTTTCATATTATACAATAAGTTCTCTTAAATGTGTGTGACGATTACAATTAAACATGAAGTCATATATACGACACCATTTTCTTATTTTTACTTAAAATAAATTTTACCTTTACTGCAAGAGGAATATTCCTTTACTTGAAATGAAAATTATCCTTTCATTTGTCAGGTAATTTTTTCCCTTAATTACTTCTACAAATTTACTACACACATTAGTGGTATTTTTTCTTGCGTGTTAAATGAAATTTGATTCTCTTAGACGTACGGGAATTTCACCTCAATTTTTCCCAGTATATACAACTGACGGTCAGTGACAGTGGCCAAAATAATCCGTAGACGCGATATGCAGCTGATTCTCAAAAATTAGAAAAATCACGCTCCGGAGTCTTATTTGGGAAACCAAGTTACGGGTTATTATCCCAGATAAGCTTAAGTGTTTTTGTCCTTTACGGTGTTGTATGAAGTCAGCAGTGTGTGAGACACCATCGGATTAAACCGATATAAATTATTCTAAAAACATATTAATTACGGCATAGCCATCTTTAGCAGAAGGCCGCGGCATTAGATCTGGCAACCCTGCACACAAGGGTCATTTTAACACTTATTTTAGCTCTTCGAAGGCTATGGCTGTACCTGATTCGTTATTCTGCCCTACACACTGGCGAATCAGGGGAAGTCGCTGCCTTTGGTGAGACAAAAGAAGTGTTACAATGACCCTTCCCGACAGGGTTGCCATATCTAAGGCCGCGGCCTTGTACTAAAGATGGCTATGATTAAGGCGATGCCCTCTAGTTTATACTTTTCTAGCTATATTAATGTTTTACTCCTGAACAAGAGCAGATATCAAAAATCTGTCTGGCAGTTTTGTTTAAAATCGTCTTCTCCATGTTGGCTGATATTTTTCAAGGCAGTAAATACTATGCTTTTAGCTAATTATGTAATTAACGAAATTCTGATTAATTGACTTTTTTGTCGAAACCGTACACTTCCTTGCTTTGAAAAAAATTAGCTATTATGGCAAAAACCATTTTAAATAAAAATTGCCAGACAGATTTTTGATATCTACTCTGTTAATTAAAAAAAAATAATTATCGCAAAACCAGTAGGCTACAAATTAAAGAGCAGGATATTAAGAGCGTATGTTACATAAATAAACGCTGGAAACACCAGTCTAAATTTACACGTCTTTGAAAGCTAATATGTAAAATACTACAAAAAACCCTAGATAATGATTTTAGTCAACTTCAAGAGCAAACATCTATCCAGAATGATGCATTTACTAAACGTTATATGTTCCGCAGCAATTAAATATTATATAAGTTACGATATATCGGCGTCAGAGATTGTTCTTCAGAAATTCGTTACTCGAGAAAAACAATTTTGCTCTGAAAGTTGGCAGAAACTATTGTCTAGGATTGCTAATTTTTTTTTGGCAAATTGGCTACAAGACACCTACAATTTTAAACTGACGCTTTTTGAGCTGATTATGTACCATGCCTGGAGATGATGGTACATCGCGAAAACTTTTTGTGCCAACATACCCATGAAAACACTATGGTTTCTTGCAACATGTGTGATTGGATGATATACTTATGACAAAATGTAGCTGTCTGCAGACCAGTCATAGGCATCGAACATTACAATAGCGGGCTTATTATTGGCTTAGTCAAATAGAGAAACAGCTGTACGCACAAGCAAAAGCATGTTATCTTTTCATAAGTAAAACGTACGCTGAAACCCAGCAAACAGTCAAGTTTTGCCGCGATAAACCATCGTATCTTCAGTTATTATCTTCTTCAGAAGGCTAGATCTAATAAAATACACACAAATAAAAAAATTACGTTTCGAATGGTCGAAATGAGTATTCGTAAACGAAAGTGTTGTAAAGGTGTACTTAAAAAAATACTAAATAACGCATTTTTAAACCTAACCACCCAAAACATAACGGGCCTAGCTATGCCACCAACCTACGAACTGGTCTGCGTGAAGCAAAGAGGACTGGAGAAATAAACAACTGTAAAGTTATTTATGTGCTAGAGTCGATTTTGGTACTTTTTGGAGATGGCGACAATTTCAAACAGAATATTAATTCTAACATCCTATCCGTTATGAAATTTTTTTCAGCGTTTTTACGTAACAAATACTATGCCAAACGCAGAAGGGTATTTACTGAAACTTCAGATACAAGGAAAATATCAGAAAGGTCGGATAATTTTGTGTTACGATTCAGACTTTTATTTTGACTTTGTATTTTGCCTGAACGAGAACAAAGACTACAAAATAAAATCCTCCAAAAGTCACATTATAGAGTTGAGTTTCAAGACAAAATTAATTATTTAAATTTATCGGTTCTAGGGAATTTTATTAGTTTTATATTAATTAACTGTAAGAGCTATTCGAGAGGGCAGAAATTAGCAACAGACGAATGTTGTAATGACTGACAAAAAACAGTCTCATCAGGTAAAGGACAATTGGAAATTTTGCGAAATTTCCAGAGCAGAGAAACCTCGGGGAATGTGCAGAGAATAGGTGACGAGGTTTGTTCTCAAACAAACCACCGCGAGAGCGAGAGTTTCCAGATCAAAGGCACAGACGGCAAGCCATAGCGTTCCATGCACTTCATCCTCAAAGAGGCACACCTGTGTGGAGTGTGTTTGTTGAGTGAGGCTAGGGTGACTCGCTCGATAGTCACGTGACTATATCGTCCGTTCTCGCCTCTGCAATCCTGATGGACATACTCTACGAACTACACATTATAGTTGGATTTCGTTCTTTCTTACCACATTATTATTAGGAACCTGAAAAATACGCGTTTTCTTTTGGACACAAGCTAGGATTAAAATAACTATACGTTCGTGTCACTTTCTTAGTTGGACTTTGCTTTATTTGACTCCTCCTGAAGAGCGTTCAGCCAATGATAAAGAAGTATGTAAATGGAGGACAAATAGTGTTGTTTGACAGTGTCAGCGAGCAGCCAATGAACAGATATCTGCTTGAATACACATATATTCTTGGAGGTTAGCCTTCACGTCAATGGACCTGCGAATTTTTCCTGTCTCTACATATTGTATACAGTAAACCTAACCTATTTCGTGACACTAAGACATCCAACTTCAGTAACAGAACTATATTAAACATTTTAATTGTGATCTTATATGTGATATATTGGTCAACTATTGTCTTAACTACACATGCCTGCTGTCTGTTGGTAACCTAGCGAACTGGGAGTACAGAGCCTTCCTAATTTTGTAACACCCGCAAAGTGGTTTATCACAATATGTGATTGGTTTACCCAATACATAAGAATAATAACACTGATCTGTAATAGAAAGAGGCGCGAGAATTTCGCGGATTTAAATGTGTATATGTATATAGTTTTGAACGACGAGGTCAAGTTCTTCAATGCCACCTCTGCGATCGGACAACTGTTTTCACACACCTTCAACGACTGCAAGGAAGTACTAAATAAGGAAATAATTCGTGCGGATATCACGTGGTACCCACTGCCAATGGACAAACCGATTGTGGCCAGTGCGATTACAGGACTGAGAATTATAGGCTACTGCCAGATGAATCCGCGTGATAATCGTGCATCTAGTAATATATCATGGAACGCAAGCTAAAGCTGAACACACTAATAGATGTCTAGTAGTAAGTTTTTGAAAGTCAATAGAGAAAGAATTTTTAAAAAATTATAACATTTTACAACTATGTGGCTAAACACTTTGCTTTAGTGAGGATTTAAGATAAAATCTTTGTGACGCCAGAATTTCGTAAATTTTATTGCGGCCCAAGAGATTACAGAAATAAAGGATTGTCATTTTATTCCGATATTGACTCACAAAATTGTTTATATTTTATAAAACTTTTCTTTTTACCTTCATGCAAGCATCATATTCATCTGAATAAACCATACACGAAATAATTATTGAAAACGGAAGGGAGGAGAAGAATGGATATAAGAAAATTTGTTCCGTTATGTATTCAACTTCAATAGAATAGTTAAGAGTTAATTTTGCGATTCTCTATTGGTTATAAGTTTTTCAGAATAACAAACGCTTTATCCGTAAATGCATGAGAGAAGGAATAGAGTTTTAAATAAATGGTTTTATTACATTTGTGTGACTTCAAGGAAGTTAAAACAAACTGCATGTGTGCATTAATTTTCTGTTTTAAAAATGTTTACATTAAAATAATATTTACGCAACACGGATTACATTTTTTCTCTTTTTTATTACTTTCGTTTAGTTCTCGATGGCATCGAAAAAACGCGTCAAATATTTTTCTTAAACTAAAAATGCTTCCAACGTTTGAAAAGAAAATCAAAGTTTTAAACGCAAATATACTATCGGGATGTTATTAGACAAGAAATGAGAGTATGGAATGTTTACTAAAATTTTCTAACAAAAGTTTCCTAAGAGAACACAGTGTTTATCAGACAAAGAGTAACATATTCACTTGACATTAGTTAAGACAGGTTGTACCAGTTGGTATAAGCACCATAAGAATAAAACAAGAAATTAAACTTGCTTGCACATTCCAATTGCAAACACAACTCTGTGCCAGAAAGGGCCCTCATACTCACCCAACAAGGTTTTCAACAAATTTCCAAAACAATATTTGTTTCTCAAATCCAAAACTTTTGAAACAACAATCTAAAGAACCGTAGGCTTTTCAAGTATTTTATTCTGCAGATTAATACATGTCCAATAGTGAATGTGTTTGGTTTTGTAGGAATATGTAAACAGACCGAGTCTCTTCTGTTGTTTGTATTTTATTTTACTTGAGGAGGGCATAGAAGACGAGAAGATCGACGTTGCGCTGTATCACCAGTGCGAGCCTCAAATGACGAGAAGAAATTTCCTTTGGCCTTGAAAAATGGTCTGCGTAATCATTTTTCTTTTTGTAAATCTGACATGTCAAATATCTTTATACAAGCCCGTAGACACAGAAGACCTAATGGACGAAATAAACTGAATTAAACAAGTGTGCAGTTCCAGTGTACCTTACTTCAGAAACTGCATTTTATTTGCGCATCAAATATCACGCAGAAGTGCTGAAGGAAGTAAGCCACGTAGTCGATGGAGACAGCCAGATATTGCAAACAAGGGAATGTATATGTATTTGTGTACTTGGCGTAGTATGCAGTCCGTATGCAGGTCTGCAATGCCAACTGTACCACTTGCCATGAGAGTTGGACGTATTACGAGAATATACAACTAGCATCATCAATTTCAAGCAGCTACTAGCGTATTGACTACTGACGTTGAACTAATATTGTTCTTAGACAAAATTAGCTCCAGTTCTACTTATCTAGTGCACTATAGTGTTTATTATCATTTCTTGCAGTTATGGAACAGAAAATTTCGCAAGTTCAACGACCTGCACGTTAGAATCTAGAGTCCTATGTACAGGGACCCCTGCTTTACGGAAAAAAAATATTTTTATACCACTTTGTTTTAATGGACGACTTGGAAATGAGGCGGAGCTCCAAGCTGGTGTGGGATACAATTCCTACCTCCATGGATACCGTAACCGAACATAACCTTATACAGGCGTTTGTCTTCACATCTTCAGGATGAGATTTATGTAAAGAATATTGATTATTTGTTGGTAATTTTCCGCTTCTTCTGGTATACATTGATATTATGCATTTGCGTGTCTTAACCACGAAATGAAAGTAATATTTTTACACTTGCGTGCAAGTCTATGAGTGCACAACATTTTTGTTTCTGCCACCACCAACCAACAAATCAGCATGTTTGTAAACAAGCTTTGTTTCCTACAGTACCCTCCCCCTGCGGTGTGACGTCAGAGGGCGTGTACTTCAAGTCGTCCATTGGCACTATCAAATAAGCGACGCCTCTGCACAAGAACATGCTGCCAATAATAACGTAGCCCGAGCTGCGGATATGCACATAAAGCATTGCATCTATGCATACTCAAGCCTCGTATATTAGTTCATTTGAAAGTTGTTCTACCGAGTATAAGCTAATGGCCAGATGGTTGGGCCTTGAGTATACACAAGACAGTGAATTAAAACATGCAGATCGTTGAATCCGTGAACTTTTCCTTTTCATTTTTTATAGTGCATTCGGTATACAAGCTTGTATCGGACATTCACGGCGAACAATGTACAAATAAAAAGGTTAGTTTTCTTTAAAAGTTATGAATGATAGCAGCAAATATAACAACAAAACTGAAACGTTTTGTTTTACTATAAGAAGAAATCGCTTATGGCTACAGGTGATGTTTTATCACTGGAAAACTTGACTGTTTGCTGGATTTCGACACACGTTCAGCTTACCAGAAGATTACTGGATTTCACTTGTGCGTAGAACTGTTGCCCTATTTGACTGAGCCAATAAGAATCCCGATATTGTAATATTTGATGCCTGTTACTGGTCTGCAGACAGCTATGTTGTCAGAAGTATATTACCGAATCATAAACGTAGAGACATGCAAAATTCGCGTTATTGCTTGCCACCATGCTAGACTCCAAATGGTTGTATACTCATCCAACTTCCCCCATAAGTAGGGGCGGAAAATTTCGCTAATTCAATGACCTGCAGGCAATAATTAGGGACCCTGAAAATTTTGCCCCACTTTGTTTTAGTACCTTACGTGCACATCCGCAGGTCTGCTTCGTGGTCAGTGATTGGATATTTTAACTCTCACGAGCCTTGGGATTCTAACGGCAAATCACAGCCGTGATGTGTTGCAGCTAGACTTTATTGTAGTTGGCTCAGACAAATGATATAAGGCTCTTCATATAGACACTCTGCCAATATTCGTGAAGCAGAATTGCAGATGTGCACGTAAGGCACTGAAACAAAGCGAGGCAAAATTCTTTTCGCGAAAAACCAGGGTCCCTGGCTAAAATCCATTGTACTATGTATATTCAAACCACGTCTATTCGTGCATTGTCTGTTGTTCCACTGAGTAGCAGCTAGTGGACAAATGGTCGTGGCTTGAGTATGCATAGGACAATGCACTCTGACATGAAAGTCATTGAATCCGCGACATTTTCCGACCTCTACCCATAGGCAAAAAAAGCCGTGGTGTGGCGGGTAAAATGCATGTGACCAACAATTATAAGTTGCAGGTTTGAGTGACCAACTTACTGTAAAGTGGTCACACATGTAGCTGACATCACATAGAGGCTACGTCCAGTATAATCTCATACTGTAATCCTGTATATATATAGGACTACTAAATCTAGTCTCATATCTAATAATTATTCGAATTTTACACGTCCCTGCACATATGTAACAAGAAACTACAGTGTTTTCAAGGGTATGTTGGCACAAAACATTTTCGTGATATACCATCATCTCTACTTATGGTTAGAGACATGCAAAATTCGAGTTATCATTTGGTAGCAGACTAAACTTCACTTCCCTATACATAACAGAGCATAATCTGCGATTCAATTGGACACGAACTTTATGTGTTGTCATTGACGTGTGTTACGTCTTTACAGAGACTGGCCTCTCTACCGTGTAAGCATTGTCCGCGGCAAGTCACGACAATATCGGCTCGCGGGAGATGTCGAACGAGCCTATAGTCACTTGGAGTCTAGTCAGCTGTCAGAAAATAACGCGAATTTTGCAGGTCTCTACTTATGGTACACTCATTAAAAAATAGTCTTCACTGCAGTATGGTGCGGAGTGCTGCACAAAAGTGTCTAGTTATAGAAACAGATACAGCAACAGCAGACAGAATAGAGGTACTACACTGTACATGTTCTATCAGCTAATGGCTGGCATGTTACTAGAAGCCTTGAAGGGTTAAACGAGCAGGTATTTGACTCCCGTAGCGGAGTGTTAGCACGGCAGAGGAAGTTTGTCCTGTGCGCGCGTGGCTATTGTGTGACTGTGGGATACAGCCCGGTTGCAGGGGGGAGGGGTAGTTTAGCCTGAGAACTCGCGCCATTGTTTATGTAGGAGATGCGATGCTGCGCTGCTGAAAATAGCCGGTCAGACACTGTGCGAGGTCTCCGTGGAGAGTAGTCAGAAGCGACTAGTGCTGAGTGCTTACTGCTCTCCCCCCTCCCTTCCTCCCACCCTTCCCCTCGTCAACCCACTCCCTCTGTGTTGTGCGAGTGCTCTCTTGCTTCTGTTGGTATTGCGATACGCATTTTCCTAAGCCTAAATGACACCAGATATGAAATATATGTTTGGCAGATTTGTTTCAAATGGTTGTCACTATGTTGGCTATTTTTTATATACAGTAGATACTATTTCTATTGTTTTAGCTAGTTATATAATGAACGAAATTTTTGTCACTTGACTTTATTAGATGAAACCGTTTAATTTCTTGTCTTGAAAAAAAATTAATTATCACGGCAAAATCCATTTTAAACAAAACTGTGAAACAAATTTCTAATATCTACTCTCTTTATCTTATATATATATATATATATACACACACACACACACACACACATTATTGCTAGAGGTACGTCAAATTCGCGGATTCATCTGGCAGCAGCCTAGACTTGTCAGTCCTATACACCCACTGGCCACAATCGATTATATATTGGTTTATAACCATACAAGCAGGTAGCAAGCGATAGCACTTCGCATTATTTCCTTATTTACTACTGGCTTGCAGTAGTCAAATGCGTTTCGTAACAGCCGCCAGCAAGTCACAGACATGGCAATAAAGTACACATAATTGGCGTTCAACCTGACCTGGAATGTGTCTGCGAAATTCACGTTCCTCAAATTATTGCTAGAGATGGTTGTTTATCGTGGGAAAACTTGACTATTTGCTGGAATACAATGTGTATTTAGCTCAAGACAAGATTACTGGCATTCCCTTGTACGTAGAGCTGTTGCCCTATTTGATTAGGCCTAAAATAATCCCGCTATTGCAATATGTGATGCCTATTATTGGTCTGCAGACAACTACGTTGTGTCGGAAGTATATTACCAAATCATATTTCACCGTTTTCAAGGATATGTTGGGACAAAACATTTTCGCTATATACCATCCTCTCTAACTATTGTTTTAGCTAGTTATGTAATGAACGAAATTTTTGTCAGTTGACTTATTTATTAGTGGAAGCCGTTTAATTTCTTGTCTTGGAATACTTAACTATTGCGGCAAAAACTATAGGTCATTCGGGATAAAGTGAGCACTAAAAATGTAACTTTTGTAAAATATCACTAGCCGTTGCTGCATACAATTGTTTGGTTGGCAGCGAAATAACGCAATATAGTTCCATGTAGTTTTCTTTTTAAGTGCAAGAATACAGAAACAAATTCAACCGAAATACACATAATAGTATTTAATACAATCAATAAATATTTTTATTAAACTGCATCGATTCATACTGACTGCAGAAGTTTATCTTACACTCGCAAACATAAAGTGACGTGTCCAGAGAGGTTAGACATGTCCCGGCGTTACGGCCGTGCTAGAATCGCCGTAAGAAATAACCGTACAAATTAAACACACACTTTTGATAGATGCATGCTACAACACACTGTACCGCTACTTACCCGCCGTAAGACCGTAACAGGGATAGAAACCTGTCAATTTCTTACGGTGCGGTTATTTCTATACGGCTACTTTACTGTCAATGTGGCACGGGTCGAAAGATACGAATTAGTCTGAAAATAGAACTTTAGTAGGGCTTTTTTGAGTGTTCACTTTATCCCGAACAGCCTATACTTTAAACAAAACTGCCAAACACATATCTACTCTCGTTTATCTTAAAAGAATTAATTATTGCAAAAAATTAATTAAATAGGAGAGCGTGACCTTAAAAGGAGCAAGTGAAGAATCTGCTAGCTGTAGAAAGGAGACAGAGAGGTCTTGAATGCTTAGATAAAAAGTGTTTTGTCAACAATTTGTTAGTATTCCTTACGTGCACATCTGCACCGCAAGGTCAGTGATTGGATGTCTAATCAAGTATCACCGCCCAAACGCATTAAAGAGACCAAAATATTTTTAAAAACATCAAAGTTACTATTTCTAACACTACAACAGTTTGTAATTTTTACTTAAACTCAAACCTGTAAAAGGAATGTAATACACTAGAAATGAAAAACGCAACGAAAAGCTGCTGCCTGACAGCATTCCAACGTAAATACTATGCGCGAAGAAACATAATAATTGATTGTGATGGGAATTTCTTAAAAATAGTTATTTACGACAACGCTTACCGAAACACTCCCTGCAGAATCTCCTTCGGATTAACTGTTTACGATTTAGGTTGGAATAAGTGAAACTCATAGAAGTGCGCAACGAAACTGTTCCATCAATACTTTTCGGAAATACTCACCAAAAATTACTCTTTATGTATACAAACACAACTAAATAAAAAAGGCTCCGAATTTTGATTGGCCTCATAGAAAGTCAATGTCTGCACGTTTGTGTAAATCATACAGTGGCGGATCCAGCTATAGGTTTGGAGAGGGAGGCATTTCTAAAAATTATCTGTGTCCACACCCAGACTCGAAGGAGGGGGGGTCCGGGGGTCCTCCCATGGAATAATGTAGTTTTTAAGGTGCAAAATGGTGCTATTTAAGGCATTTACAAAACAAAAAATTGTAGTATTATACACATAAACTACACATGAAAGGTCACAGCAGGCCCGGGCTCCATACCCTTCCCCTTCCCTAAACCCACACCTGAAATCAAAGAACTCAACTTTCTTTAAGGTTTAATCGCCACCCTTTGTTCGTAGAACAGTACTGCCTTTATTGTTCGAAATTTACATTTGTCTTACTGAAATCTGGGTTTTTGGGACATACGCCTTTGAAATACGTCAAGCAAACTGCAATAAAACATTTAAATAAGGCCGATATGAGACGTTGAGCTCATCATTTCATTATGTAATACATTTCATCCTCTGTTCTTTTGGTTTATGGGTGCGTTGACTACAGCCAAACTTGGCTTGTTTCCTCGTTCGTTTGTTTTTTCTTAGTCTCATTCTAAGATTTTTGAGACAACATAATATTGCAATAACGTATGTCATTCGGTCACATTGCACGAAGCATTCAAAGATAAAATTCTTTTCACAAAAAAAACTGTGTCTCTGGGAATACTCGCTTATTTGCAACGTAAATGTTTCATACAGCAGTATTATGTATTTCCATAGTTGTTGGAGAATTTTTTCCTTCAATTACTTGTGTAAATTAAGTACACACAAGTGCGGTGATTGCCGTTATATTAGGCCTAAGTGTGCCATTTTCTTACCTTCTATATTAGGGACTTATTTTTAACAGTTCAGTCATCAATAGGCATCAACTCAGTGAGAAACCAGTTGCTAATGACAGCACGTCGATGCCTCTTCGCACACGAGATAGCCCTCTATAAAACAGAACGGCATATTCTACCCAAGTCCCACCCCTCCCCCTCAACCAATCATTACGGCCTTGACTGGACGCCAAGAACTGCCGCGCCAACTTCTACCAGAGGCCAACGGCTCTATTCTTCTACAGATCGGCGGTCGCGCATAAATCACTATCATTCTCCATCCTGCCCATAACCGTCGCCGACATTTCTCTCTCGTTCGCGGGATGGTTGGTATAAATGAATAATTCAGTTGGCAACATGTCGGTGGCTCTTGATTGATGCGTGGCAGTTTCCCGCAAGCGCCGTCGGCACGGATGAACGTGTCGGTGAGACCTTTATTAATTACGTTAACAGAACACTTCGCCAACAACTCGCGCCGTGAATAAAGAAGAAGCAACTTGGATGCCATTCAAGAATTTTTTTAAGACTAATAGTTTGCCCCGTACTGAAGAGGGAAGGTGGGCATAGGCTGTTAATGTTTTTTTAATGCAAAATAATTTCCCGAGTACAGGAAATATTGTTCGTGATTGCAAAGTTGGCACAATAAATAAACATAAGTAAGTATATAAAAATAACATACAACAAAATAAGAACCATAATAAAAATAAAATAAAATACATAATTTACTGTAGTTTCCACGAAAATTAAATAGCATGCTAAGGACTAGCTTTAAAAGTATTTTTATGTACGAAGTAGCTAAGGGATTTCTCTGTGATTGTCGGTGATCTATCAAAATAATCTCAATATATAAAATGAAGTGTCCTGACACACACACTCACTCACTCATTCATTCACTCACTCATCAACGCACATCCCAAACCGCTGGATCTAGAACCATGAAATTTTGAGGGAAGCTTCCACTTGCCCCGTAGGCACCAACTAAGAAAGGATTTTTCGAAATTCGATAATTAAGAGGGTAAAAAGGGGTGAAATGTGTTTTAAAAGAATCCTTGATATCTCATTAACCGGAAATGCTATCATAAATTTTTAACTTCATAATATTGCCAAAAAAGAAATTCATATTCGCAAATTTTCCATTTTGCGAAATTCGAAAATTAAGGGGGTGAAAAGCCGTAAAATATGTATTAAATTAATCCGTGATTTCTTCTAAACCATTTCAGATAGCGAGGTGATTATTTTTTTCAAATGATGCTTAAGTAAATATCTAAAAAGGATTTTTACAATTTTCCGAAATTCGTCCTTGAAAGCTTTTAAAAAAATAGAACGTGTTTTTAATTAATCCCACTTATCTCCTAAACCAGTGGCTATATTGATATGGTCTTTGCTTTAAAATAAATCTTACGCAAATATCAAAAAAGCAATTTCAGGATTTTTCGAAATTCTTAAATGTAAGTTGTTAAAAAAATATAATGTGATTTCAAATAATCATCTGTACCGTTTATATCCGTTGAGATATCGAGATTCTTTTTTGATAAGAATGAAGCTTATGTAAATATCTACAAAACAAATTCAGGTTTTTATGAAATTCGAATATTAAGTAGGTGAAAAGCAGTAAAATGTTACAGTCTACCGAAAAAAGAGAATGATCACGGAGAAATAATTCAACAGTCGTTTCTTTTCGCCAACCTACTCAAAAATAAAACCTCTTTGGACTGTAACTACTAATTATCACGGCATGCCTTTAACATTCATTCAGGTGCTGTATAAAGTTTATGCTGTGGTAGGTGTGGGGTTACGGGTTGGTATCCCGTGCAAGACTTTGCGATGGGAGTTACTACATCATACGAGCATATTGCGCGCGCTCTTTACACTGAGCTAAGACAATTATAGTTCACTGTTATTCAGTAAGCTAGCTGTTAAATGCCTTCAGCATATATTTTATCCAGAGTTACTGTTTACATTACATAATTTCACGCGGGCAAACCCGCAGCCGGCCGGCTAGTTACTATACATAACACCACGTAAAACCTTAACAAACAATCAAAGTTACAATATGCAGCAAAGAAGAAGTTTTGTGGGTTGCAACAAACAACGTCAGTACTTATTCGTAGGAATATGACCAATTCGTGTTTTCAGTTGGACACGAGCTAAAATGTCGTATTTGGAACCTGAATTATTTGACACCTCTCAGAAGACTATGATCCAATAAAAAAATAATTAAATGCAGGTTCAATTATTAGAGACGGGAAAAATACGTGGGTTCACTAGCATGTAGGCTAGCCTCCAAGAATATATGTGCCCTCAAGCTTACAGCATATGTTCATTAGCTGCTAGCTGACACAGTGATATGGGTGTCTATTTAATTACATTTTTATTACTGGCTCAAGGACAAACAAGTTGTCAAATAAGTCAAGGACCAACTGTGAAAGTGATAAGAACCTAACAGTTGGAGGAATTCTATCTTGTACCTAAAAGAAAACGCGATGTCAGCTGATGTCTGCCTGAGAAGACAGAGCACCTTTTAGTCTAGCCCACGGTCGTAGAAGAACAGGTCTGGACACTCGCCTATCTAGCAATATATTTTACTTGATCCTCTTGTTGTTTGGCTGTAGTTCGTCAAGTTACCGAGAATGTCGTACTTTTTGGCGCTGTTTTCCGGGCGGTCGGACTCAAACTCCGTCCACTTTTTTCCATTGTTAAATTTATAAAGTAAATAAAGATTGCTAGAGCCTTTTCTAAATTTTGTGAGCGAAGAAAGCATTTCATAAATTGATAAAAAATACGTTCTAATAAATTGTTTATCTTAGCGGAAAGGAAGTGGGCGGAGTTTAGTCCGACCGCCGTAACATCAGCGCCAATAAAACACACACAATATTCTCGGTAACTTGGTGAGCTACAGCCAAACAACAAGGGGGTGAAATATCCAGGCGAGTGTCCAGACCTGTTCTTCTACGGCCGTGGTCTATTCTACGGGTCAGTGAACAGGCGAATTTTGCCTGTCTCTAGTAATTCAGCTTCGTTTATACAATTATATCTCTATCAGTTGACTAAAGAAGTACTGTATAAGTGTTTCGGGATAAAGTGAGCACTCAAAAAAAGTGCTGCTAAAATTCTATTTTCCTACAGTTCGTATCGCGAATAACGACGGGACATGTGTCCAGAGATGTTACACGTCACTTAATGTTTGCGCGTGTAAAATAAATTGTGCAGACGGTATGAATCGATACATATTAATAAAAAAAGTGTATTCATTATATAAAATACTATTTTGATTGTTGTGTATCAATCGGAAAATACACGAAACTATATTGCGTAATTTCGTTGCCAACCATACAAGCGTGAATGTTGAATTATATGCAGTAACGACTAGTAATATTTTTCAAGGGTTAAATTTTTAGTGCCCACTTTATCCCGAATGATCTATACCGTAACTGGCTTCTAATGTAGCGTCAAATAGTGGCCGGAAGTTTCCGAGGAAATATTTTTGCACCACTCCATTTCAAACAATGCCTAACCTGCAGCTCTTCTTCATGGTTCTTGGCAGCATATATTTGTGTAAAATCGTTACTTATTTTACTGTGTCAATTATAATACGGCTACTGAGGAACCATCACATGTCTGTGGTTAGCGAGAACCTCAAGACTATGATAGTTCAAAATATATATATTTACAATCATTGTCCAAGTAGCAAAGCTGCTTAAAGTGTGCATGAAAAGCAATGAAAGAAGATAAGTTGGTTTGAAAAAAAAATTATACTGCTAAAATCAGGAGTCCTTGCATACACATAAACATATATAAATGCACACATACATACAGATCATAGTATATATACTATACAATCGTCATCACACCACATAATATATTACCGCACACTTTTTCGAATTTTCCTAACCTATACTAAGACGAAAATCAACAGATTTAAGTCAGGCGACCATGCGGGCCACGTAGGAAAGCACCGTCGTCTTTGGTATCCTCAGAATAAGTTTTGTTTTAAGTTTTGACGAATATTATAGAGGGAGTGAGAAGGCGCTCCTACATTCATAATATACTACCTACGCACGTAGTAATTTCATTAAAATAGCTTCACCACTCATTTCCGGATATGTGTTTGTATGGAACTTTTTCCCTCGTCCGCTCAGGAATCAAGTGCTAAAGTTTGCTATTTTAGTTTCCAGCTTTCACTGTGCAGGAAGAGTCTGGACGGAGTGTTTTCAGTTTGTGCGGTGCGATAGCTTGTGAAAAATTAATTTGAAAATGTGTTATTAGTTCTACCGTGAAGTGAATTATATTATGAGTAACGAACGCTACTCTACAAATCTAATACACAATTTAATTTATGAAAATGTAAAATAAAATACCGCCTGATATTAAGCAACGACACTCTGAATAGCGCAAAAAATCAAATATTAAGAGTCATTTTATTTTATTAATTGTTTGTAATAAGTGGAATTTCGTATTATTACGTGCACATCTGCAGCTCCGCTTCATGGTCAGTGATTACAATGTTTAAGGCCATGCTCTGTTGTATCCACATTTTTTTAGCGATATTAATTTTGTTGGTCCTAAAAAAGAGCAGATATAAAAATTTTGTCTGGCGATTTGGTTTAGAATCTTCTTCTTCTTCATGTTAGCTGATTTTTCAAGGCAGTAAACAATATGGTTTTAGATAATTATGTAACTAACGAATTTCTAGTTAATTGATTTTTTTTTGTCGGAACCGTATAATTTCTTATTTTGGAAATTTAGCTACCACGGCAAAAAAACATTTTAAACAAAATTGACAAACAGGTTTTTGATATCTGCCCCCGTTCAAGTTAAATATATATATATAAACAAGGTAGCATTGTCATAACTTCCGGCGTCTTGGTATTCTACCAGCATAACCAGAAGCTGAACTGCAGATGCACACAAAACATTGAAACTATTTGGTACAAAATTATTTTAATCGAAAACCAACGGCTGTAATCATCAACGCAGTGTAGGATAGCCATCAAACAAAGCCTGGCTACACTGGACAGCATGCAACTAACTGTACGCATGTTCAGTACAAGTTGCCTATCGTACAAGCTGTTGAAACAGCATATGTAGAGAAGAGACTTCATAAAAACCTAATGTGCGTCAAAGGCCACACTTTTAAAATGCAGTTGGTACGTACATTTTTACACAAATATTCCACGTGCTCTCATCAATCCAATTTACGAAAGCTAACTACGCTATCAACGAGTTCGGAATGTGACTGCAAAAACACCACAAGTATTATAAACAATGTTTCAATGCTCTCCAAGATAGCAAAGAAAATTAATTTTCAGAATATAATTTTTCAGAATATACTACCAGGTTAGAAATCTACATCGAAATTATCTACAGTTTTTCGCCAGTAAAATTGTAAGTCAACTGCTTTAAATGCTATACTAATACAGTTCAACGGGAAGCTTGCATACTACTTATTGTCTGGCCTCGTAGCGGTGACGATATACTTGATGCGCGCTTCAAGGTCACCCTTATAGCTTCTTCGCCTCTGAGCTCCAACTGGCCGCCATATATAACATCGGGGTATTCCTGTCCACAGGCGCCGGCAAAGCAGATCAAGAGAACGAGCCCACAGGAATTCAAGAGCTATGGAAGCCTGCTATAAATTTATCACGAACCGTTTTAAGAGATAGTAAAAATTCGTGAACAGCCATTAGGCGCTATTACTGTTACAGAATATATAATCGTGTAAATCGACAAATCTATCATAAATCACAAACAAAACAAACTTCAAAAGTGTCAACTACTTGTGTAGACAGGTCGATCTGCATTACTGAAATACTAGAAACAGTTAGGAACAAACCAAGGAAGAAGGCCGATTAATAGACAGATATCGGTAGTTTCAGAGAGAATATATTTCTGACGTGAACATCTGCAGCTCTGCTTTGTGTTTATTGGCAGTCGGGGTCAGATTTATACATCTAGGTGTTCTAGGCCTGTAAGTCCCAGCATCCCCGCAGTCTCTCTTTCCCATCCTCCCTTACCACCTAACACCACATAACATTTCTCTGCTCTGTTCGAAGGGGCCGCGGTGGTGGAATGGTCAGACAATTCGCCTCCCACCAAGGCTATCCGGGTTCGATTCCCGGCGAGGTCAGTCCCCGGATTTTCGCATGTTGGAATAGTGCCAGACGATGCCGTTCTTCGGCGGGTTTTCTCGGGGATATCCCGTTTCCCCCACCCCTTCATTCCGGCGCTGCTCCATATTCACCTCATGTCATCCCTCACCAGCGCTGAAGACCTCGATGCTAAGCGTTGACCAAATTCTCTCACGCACTATCACTCTGCTCTGTCCTCTCGCTTTGTAAGGTACCTGTACCGGATATAGCCCAGTTCTCAATATGACTCACTAGTCGCCATTGAGTGGTGACGCCGAGCTCTATGTGGGATCGATACACACTAGTCTTCAGTATGGACATACACCATCCATAACTATTTGTAATATATCAGCCATGTGTTTTATTAGTAATATAATTAATGACTTGGGCACACATTATTGTTAAATCTTAAGATAGCTATACCCGGTACAGGTACATTACAATAACAATAATAATGTAGTAATTATTTACCTTAACTCTAATGCAGTTAATAGAAAATTACTGTTAACCATCAGATAATTCTAATAGCGAGAGCATTATTTAACAACATAAAAATTTAAGACATTAAAAATTTTTACTGGTCGCGGTAAAAACAGTGATGGAAAATCCTTCACATTGACTCCTAGTTAAAAGTGAGCCCATGTGAAAGTTGCGCTTAAGACTCGGGCCTAGTGGGCATAGTGGTAAATCCTGCCCTACTGACATTGTGTATTTCTGAAGAAACGTGTGTTATTTGACTCAGGTAATCAAAGCAATGATCCTGCAGCATCACACACCTGTAATTTTTTAGAATCAACCGCAAGACTTTGAGAGTTTAGGGACAATATTATTGTATTTTCAATTCTTGAGCCATAACATTTATTAAAATTGTATTATCAAAGTTTTCTCTTCAACAAAGCATAGAATATATTCTTGGTAAACTGCTTAACGTAAATAATAGTGGAATCTTTCATTAATTTGACATACAGAATCATTGCCAGAGAATTATAGGTTAACATTCAAAAATTCTCTGGCAATGATTCTGCATGAAACATTTATGAAACATTACATTATTAATGTCAAGCAGTTTACCAAGAATATATTCTATGCTTTACCGAAGAAAAAGTTTTTATAGTACAATTTGAATAAATGATATGGCTCAAAAACTGAAAATACAACAAATTTGTCTAACATTCGCCCTTAACGGGGATCAGTACCTATTACTATGAAATACTGGAACGTCTGTATTTAATTTGGCGAACTCATTTTCTATCATGTTTTATGCTTCGACAAGGCAGAGGGCATAGTTTCTTACATTGTATACAGTTGGTATTGCCTAGACTACTATTTCTTATACTATACCTGTGACTTTCTTCCTCCGGATGGCTACTAGTCAAAAATTAAGAACGGTAGTAAATGTGTAGCAGTTTGGTAACGCTTAAGAACGTACTATGTATGCCATGTCAGACTAGACATTCTAATAAATCTCATTGTATGGAACTCACAGCAAAGATTGAAGAATTCGAAGATGGCAAGTACTGATACCCATTAAAACATCCTATCACTGACCACGAAGCAGAGTTGCACATTTGCACGTGAGGCATTTAAACGTCGGTGTAAAAACGTTTCCGTGAAAGTCAGGTGTCCCCACCATTCAGACACGTGGTTATTATATAGAGCCCCATGCAGACAATAACCTACCGAATACGATTACATCAAAGGCACCGCTACGGCTTTTTGTTTCTGTATCCCTACCTATTCCGAGCTCAAAGCGAATGGCGATGTTTGGCAGGTTGCCTACCGTCAAAACATTCGCTAGTGAATCGCTGGTCACACTCCTGCTTTGTATACTTAGCCTAACATAAACTTACCCTTAACTATCTCACGTCGGTACACGTTTGCCTTAAGGTGGCTCCCTTGAACACGCATCGTGTGTGTGTGTGCGTGAGACACACAATCTATGGTGTACTAAGGGTGCCGCGGAACAGAGTATGTTACGCATGAAGACTGAACAAATCCATAGCTTCACTAACTTGTAGACTATCCTCCAAGCGTATGTATCTACTCAAGCATACATCAGTTGTTCATTAGCTGCTTGAGTATATATAGTCATACCACACGATTACAGCCGCTGATTTTCGGCGAAAACAATTTTGCAGCAATTTGTTTCAGTGTCTCGCGTGAACATCTGCAGCTCTGCTTAGTAGGTATATATTTGCAGCATGAACGTGTGCAGAGGCGTTGCTCGTTTTACTGCGCCAATCAGAACAATTTATTGCGACACCCCACGTCTGTGATATGCAAGTAGAATCCGTAGACGCTTAAGAGTTAAAAACATCCAATGACTGACTTCGAAGCAGAGCTGTAGACGTGCATATACACACTGGAAAAAAAAAAAAAACTGCGCCATATTCTTTTCACCAAAAATCAGGGGCTCTTTATGTTGTTTAAAAAAAATTAGGTACAATACCTTTGTTTGTGTTATCTATAAATTCGTCTTTAGTGAAGTATTTTAACATTAACAACATAATAAATCTTCGTGGCCGCAAAGGAAGTAACCAGAGTCCATACTTTGCAACACGTTTTATTGCTAGGGCCAGGAAAAATTCGTGAGTTCGATGACCTGCAGGCTAGACTCGAATATCTTATGCATTCTCAAGCCCCGTCTATTCGTTTATTGTCTGCTGTGTGAATGAGTAGCAAGTAATGTACAAATGGTAGGACTTCGGTATACACAGGATAATGGATTCTATCATGTTGGTCGTTGAACTCGCGAAATATTCCCAGCCCTATTTATTGCTCAAAGGCCAGCGCTCCATACATCCGCCATAACTTTCAAAACTAATACGCACACTATTTTTTTCACTCTTAGCCTCGGCCCTTCTCTTTGCTTTAATTTACATTCCTAAGCTTTCTACTTGTGTACTTATAAAATCTGCCCTCCTCGCCATTTAGAAATGCCACTTACTCAAGTAACCTTTTGAACCTTTACCTGAGATAAGGTTCATTCTACTACAGGTTAGAAAGAAAATAGGTTTCCTTATAGGAGAGTTTAGCAAAGGTAAAATTTCTGCCGCTAGTTTCGCTGGGGACCAGAAAAATACGAAACTGTTGTAATATTAAATTTAAACAGAATTGGAAATCACAGAAGTCATTTAACTTAATTTTAAAGTGAAAATTAATCAATTTCGCGTTATAAATTATCAACTTTACGTAACTTAAATTTCAGGAAAGCTCTGTGATTGGTCAGTATACAACCATTGCCGATACCAGCGCTTAGACGGTAGAAATTTCCCCTGTAACAAACTTATGACGTTGATCTTTCTAACCTGTTGTAGGATTAACCTAACCTGAGACCACGGTCGTAAAAGTACAGGTCTGGACACTCGCCTATCTAACAATGTATTTTGCTTGACCCCCTTGTTGGTTGGCTGTAGTTCACCAAGTTACAGAGAATATTGTGTTATTGACGCTGCTGTTAGGGCGGTAGGACTCAAACTCCGCCCACTTAATTTCCACTAGGATAAACAATTAATCAAAACGTATTTTTTTTATCAATTTATGAAATAGTTTCTTCGCTCAATAATTTAAGAAAATGCTCCAGCAATCTTTATTTACTTTATAAATTTAACAATGGAAAAAAGTGAGAGGAGTTTGAATCCGACCGCCCTAACATCAGCGCCAATAAAACGCAATATTCTCGGTAACTTGGTAAACTGCAGCCAAACAACAAGGGGGTCAAGTTTTCAAGCGAGTGTCCAGACCTGTTCTTCTACAACCTTGCCAGAGAATTTTCTTATGGGTCATCGGACTTGTGAAATGCATACCAAAGATGAAAATCTACCAGCCTCCTGCCGATATAGTTGGCATACTTATTCGAGATATTGTGAAGAGTTTCATCACGCATTGCATTGTCCATTGTTAACTTGAGGCTGTGCTGGTCTAGAACTTCAGCAAGCAATTCTTTGATGTGTTGGACTTTGAAAAATTCGTTAATGAAGTGTTCAACATGTACTTTGCGACATTCTCACTTTCACGATGGCAGAGTAAACAAATCCACTAGAGAAAAACACAATAGAGGCGACATTTTAACGATAAAAATAATCCAGCCAATACACGTTACTGCTTAGATCGCTTCTGAAAATATCTTTTCTACAGCGACAGTGCATCCTCGATTGATTGCTTACAGAGTGGATAAGCTGTATGTTCATTTTCTGAACTTTTATATTGAAACTTATATAATTGCGTATTTGGTCGTGGCAGATAAAATATGCCGTGGTTGACAAAAGCTTGATGACACATTAAGAACTGTGATTGAATTCTTTAACCGATTTCACACGCCAGTGTCATAGTCAAATATGCTTTTGTAAATGATATTAACTATACTAAAATAGAATGTTAAATTATTATACATTTGTTTTGCATCATTATTAAAATTATCTTGATCACTATATTATGCTATGCAGAGTTCAATATTTTTCCCATGTATTCATAACATTGAAGAAACACAATGAAGTTATTTGAGTATAAAAGCATTGTAAGCCTCATAAATAGTAATTTAACGACATGTCATGTATAAATTGAAGGCTGTCTAGGTATCGCAAGTGAGCACGTCACAATATCTTACAATGCTACAGTTCGGGTCGTTTCCAGCATTGTTCTTGGTATAAAGAACTACTGAAAAAAAAAAAGTTATTTACTGCAAGATATATTTGAACTATCTCATATGAAGCCCTTCTTTACCCGTGCCTTTGGCGTACTCTCGTGTCCATTATTTGTAAGCTGACACACAGATTGTATAAACATAATTTATCTTATTTAAACGCCAAAAATAACTTACCTAAGTTTAACCTCACGTTTTATGAACGCGCTGTATTTGCTTCGTGAAGCAACAAAATGCTTAATCTTTTATAACTTCGTTTAGAGAGCACAACCTTTGCAGCATCCATTAGACCTACATTATTTGTTCAGCCTACTACCAACAACATACGATTATAAAACTTCGCTTTTTTTTTTTTAGGTCAAGGGAACAAACACTGAAATTTGTAAAATGTTTTCAGTGATTCAGGCTCAAGTGTGTACGAATTTGAACACTCGTTGACTGTATTTTTTAATTTTCCAATATTATTTATTAATAATCAAAATAACAATAATGTATAACATCCACGTGTTTAAGTATTTGTTTTGAGTATTCTGAGTACTAACTCTCCGAACACTTTATATGATTTGCAAGGATCCGTTGTATCTTCAAGTTACATGTCAAAGTTCAATCGGAATATCAGCGAACGATAACAAAACTGCGTGTTCTTCGTTTAATTCGAAGCAGAAATGATCTATAAATTAATTTATTTTCTCGTGATAAACCTAACGTTCAATAGGGAAAATATAAATACTTTATATTTTCCTTCTTTTAAACTGAAGCTGTTAGTACCTTTAGAGACACTAAAATACTAGGTTACCTACGCTCTAATTTCGTCATCTGTGGTTTTAAATTAAAATGTTTGGCTACGGTTAGTCCTGCTGTAGTTATTCTAGTCGCTTTGCAAAATTTAATTTTAGTGCAATTATCGGTATTAAAACATACATTTAATTTCTCGGGCATTAATTATAAGTTGCTTTTTTTAATTTAACTCATTAAAACGACTTAAATATGGTAGCAGCTTTAAAAAGTACATTACATTCAAGTATAAACAAAGTTCTATAAAGTTAGTAATATAAACGAAAAATTTAAACGGACTCTGGTAAATTAAGTTTTGTAGTCTTGTCTCTTAACAGACCAGTACCTCTCCCTACCACTTCCTTCTATTTATGTATTTTTCTTGGAACAATTTAGTAAATTCTTTGGAGCGTTGACTCACTCATGAGTGTGTAGGGGAACTGCCCACATACTTTCATTTACCTCAGTTTCCTTTTTATCATGGTGATTTCAAACATCTTTTTCGTAAGTGTATTCCCACTTGTTCAAGGAATACAGCGTTTGTTCTGTATTTCACTGTACCATCTACTGCGTTGATAGGTTTCTTAACTTCTATGAGAACTAAATAGTATTGAGCGCCTAATTCTTTTCTGTGTATGAAAATGTTCATTTATTTACTTAATCAAGATTATTGACAACAATTGAATCTAGTTTCCAGATAATTTCCCGTTACAATAAAATTTAATTCTCTTAGTCATGCACTATGATTTCATTTCTGAGATATATTGTAGTGTCATCAGAAATAAACGGCTAGTTTAACAGTACGCAATGACTTACATGTCACAAATATTATATTAAAGACTAAAAGGATGTGAATGTATGTCCTCTCAGAATTACAAAAAAAAAAAAATCTAGAATATTGTATTTTTACATCTTGTTAAATTTATTTCCCACGCACGCAAAACTTACTGATCTTAATATACTAGTCTAGCATTACCGTAAAAATTACATTACTATAATCACAATTATCGTCGTTATCATTACGTAGTTCTTAGATAAATATATACACAGAAATGACGAATGGACTCAGAGTGCAGAAAAAGGAAAGGCCAAGTCCTAGTTGAATATTAAAACTTGCGCTAAATTTGATAACATAACTGTCACATTACTGTGAATATAGGTGTTTTACGCAAACTAGGGGCAGGATCGATTTGAATACTGCTCAATTACACATGGGCCAATAAAAGCGGATATCAGGTAATAACGAACATGAAACATACGTCCAAACAATTTTCGCAGAGTATCAGGCGTCGCGTAGCGTGGTGAGATTACCTGTTTCCACATTCAACGCCGGAGATTGGATAAGCGCGACAAATGGGCTCGACCCTGATCACAAAAGCCGTAAGCTTTGGCAACGGTGGGTAAAATCGTCGTGAATGTTTATTAGTTATTCCCGGCCGGCACGAGCGGCGCGGGGGCGGGTCGTAAACGTGTTTGCCGCAATCAGGGTTCCTCACCTTCCCCCTCCCCTTACTTACAATCCCTCCTAAACCTGACACACGCACACGCACGCCGCATCCTGGCGCCTGGCCTACATGCAACCTGCGATACTCTAGCGCAGTGAGTGGCATACCTACCAGGCGTGGCAGATCTAAACGCAGAAAATCCGCCGTCAACGCAGGCAGAGCTCCTGGCTGGTTGGTGAAGGGTTGTGGGTTCGATTCCCAGCTGGGAGGTGCAAGTCTAATGTATCCTCCCCGAGTTCCTTAAGGACTGGACGTGACGGACCACGGTCACACTAGAGGTCTTACACGTGTTCCGTTAAATACATTCGGCAGCTATATTTGATCGTGTTTAAAGCTAAGCATGTTTGAGAAGTTACACCGCTAACAGAATAAACTCAATGGACTTTCTAACCTCAACGAACTTGCAACTTGAAATGAACCGTATTTAATTACTATCACATCTACACTCAACATTTGTGGCCTTTGACTACCATATTTCATCTAACTGCAATGCAGTTTGTGTGTGTGAAGTGTCTATAATTATTCTGCACCTAAAAGTTAATTTAACGAGTGTAAAATGTTGGGCCAAGAAGTTGCCATTTTTCTTACACAGATAGTTTTCAATAAGAGAGAAGCACTGAAGACAGGTCATTCGAAACTACATAAAAAACCAGTTGACTTTGAACGAGAAGAGGCAGCAATCTGAACTCGCTCGTGGCTCGTGTAAACGCTCCATAGAACTGAACATGATTAAGTGAAGTAGTTGTGTACCAAGTGTGACCGCGGCCTTGTGTTGTCCTTCCACCCTCACCCCGCGGAAGACCATAGCGAACCACCGTATGGTCCCTCTCGCCCAATAGCCCAAGGTTTCCTCCCTCCAGAGGTTGCCAACTTCCGAAATAAAAGTGTAAATTGCATATTAAGAAGAAGTTTACCAGGAAGATTTCCAGCGATTGGCGAAGGTGATACGAAGTGAATATGAAGCAGTGACGGAATTAAAGTATAGGGGGAAATTGCAGATTTTCGAAGAAGAAAAAAAGCTGTCGGCCAAAGGCATAGTCCGGCACTATTAAACACAACCGTAAACAGGCGCTTATGATGACCGATGTAAGTTTGCTGCCCGGCGGAATTGCATCACGTGGGGTACGAGTCGTTTGTTGTAGTTACATGTGAGTTTTTTCAAGCCATTCCCGCTTCTCACCGCCCTTGCATTTCACCGTTGTTTCATTTATACCCCAATTCATCGTCACGTGTAGTCAATAGCCTGCTGTGAAACGCTCTTTATTTTCTCTGCGCTTAAATGTTGATGGCATTTAAATTTTTAAAAATCGTCATCATATATGTATATGGAATAGTGTTTGTTTTGTAGACGTCAATTTGGAAATACAGTATCCTTTTGCAAAAAAAAATGGTGAACAAGAATTCCCATAGTGGCATTTCAGAGTCGAGTGTTGTTGGCAGGGAGGGCACAGGTTGCCGAGAACTGTCCACTCCTGTGAACACTCCGCCGTATACCAATGACCACGAAATATATACTGGCTACTTATTGTTTTGTGACCAGTCAGTAATAAGCGGCACTTAACATACCAGCATGTCAGTGGTTGTATAGTTACGTAGCGCACAACCATATACAGTTCTCTGCAACTTGTGCCCTACCTGTTAACAATCTACGAGCCGCCACTGCTTTTTATAAGACGCCAAAACCAATTACGACAGTTAAATTAAAGAAAATGAAAAAAAAATTACAGTTAAACGTCTATACGTCACGGGCCACTGATTGACATATGTAGCAACCTATTACAAAATATTTAGTATTTTTTAAACAATTCCTACTAAAATAGTGAAAAATTCAAAACATCAGCATCTTTTTAAATACAAAAAAAAATTCTACTGCCAAGAATTATCCCGTACATGTTGTTTAACGGCGAATACTATCGTTTTTTTTGCCACTTATAAGAACGAAAAACATGCAAAATATTTACTTTGAAATACTATTATGGGCAAACTGCCTGAGCTATTTTTCTATAAGTGGAAAACATATTATCAACTAATGTCTCCTAAATTAACCTATTTCATACTTATATAAATTACGATTATTCACAATTTGAACACTCTTTACTTCTGTCAGGTTTCCGTACCGATCAGAATATGTACTGTTTTCAACGAAACATAACAAATCATTAATATTTTTTAACTTAGTATTAGACTACCGCCTTGTTGTTACCTGTTCCGAATTCACGTCAAAAATCCTGGTTTTGTTTAATTAAAAGGTGTGGCTGAACAAGTCAAAGCCCCGACGAATGATTTGCGCTTTATTGGAATAGTTACGCTATTAAAGAGAAATCGCTAACGGGTATTGTGTGAAATCAGATTGCCCGTACACACGCATCCGCATAAATAACTGTTCGGGAATATAGGTTTTATACAGTAAAGGTAAAAAACAACTACCTACATACAGCACGTTTCGCTGTTTAATGTCATTAAAGAGGTATGGGATAATAGGTCAGATGTATAAGAATGGCTAATTTAGGGCTACAACTAACAGCTTTCCTAAAGGCCACGGATTCCTATTTATGATATTTTAGTACGTTTTATTTTATTAAATTCTGAAAGAGAGCAGATATCGAAAAACGGTTACATAGAAAAGTTGGAAATTATTTGTACTGTGTAGCAAAATTTTTATTTTTCTAAACGTAAGTTTTTATAATTTGGCTAATTATTGACTTTAAGAAAATTTAATGAACACAATAATTAGCCAAAATTATTGAAACTTGTGTTTTGAAAAAAATTAGGCTACATAGTACAAACAATTCCCAACATTTCTGTGAAACGGTTTTCTGGTACTGCGCTCTTCCAGGATTTAAAAAATTAAACTTGCAAAAACTGCGTAAGTAGGACGTTGGTAGGCCTTGAGGATGTTGGTCCCCTAAAAATTCATTCTTTTAAATCTGTGCTAAACACTGTTCAACTTTTACATATAAGATAACGTGTCGTTTCCTCAAATAAAAAAAATTCTTTCCCCATATATTTTGTGTAATCGCTTATCAAAATCACAAAATTGCCGTTACGGTATAGCGAATAATTAAAACAAAAGTAATAAATTTGCAGAAACAAGATAATTCATAATGATATTTGCATAGTTTTGAGGTGTTGCTGTAGCAGAAATGTTCAAAACTGACTTTTGTCAAACACGTAATTAAATGCATTGATAGACTAACTTTACGTGCAGAAAACTTCCCATTTTTGTAATCAGAATAAAAATTTAACGTTAATGTTTACATTCTACAAGTGATTTTTAAGGCTTCTGCCTACCTCGGAGCGCAGCGGGAGCAAGGATATGGTTTTAAACTAAATTCCGTGTAGCTCAGTCACCCTTTGAGATATCGCTTTCGGATGAAAACCATTTTCTGCATTGAGAAGAGGAGAATACTGCTACGTAAACGAAAATGTGAAAATAATTTTATGAGTACGGGGTTTCGAGTGTTTAATCGGTATAAAAACACTTATTTGCTCATAGTTTTCAGGGTATTGATGTAACTTGCTAAAAGACTCCGTAGCAGTGTGGGCCGTATCGTACTGAACAAAAAAAGTCAGTGGTGGCATATATGTAGGTTTGAAAGTGACTGAGATATTTAGGAATATACTTACACTTGTAACGACCTATCCTTGCTGCCGCCGGAGCTCTGAGGTAGGCAGAGTCCTTAAACAAAACAAAAATGTTACAGTATCCATATCGATCACACCATTTGTTATAGAACACGTTTCGCTGTGGGCCCAGACCCCTTTCAAGGTAGTGTTTTCGCACATGAACCATTTTTGCAGGGAAACTTGCTTCGTGCATTCAAAATGTAGAAAAATTTATTTGAGTGGGTTTTTTCGAGTAGTTTTCCGTTACGTCAGTGGTAGACATGAAGCGTAGATTAAATTAATGACTAGCGTGCACACAACACAATTTAATATGAAAATCGTTATTCTTGGTTTGGCCAGAGTTTCGAGGTAAGCAGAGCCCTTAAGTTTAATGCTTAGATTTGTAATTGTGTAACATATTTTAAGGGCGTTGGACCCGTAAAATTTCATTTTTTTATATTTGTGCCAAACACTGTTCAACTTTTGCACATCAGATAACACGCCATTTCCCAAAATAAAAAAATTTAGGCCCCATAGTTTTTGTATAATCACTCTTCAAAGTCACAAAATGGCCATTGCGGTGTAGCCAAAATCAATAAAAGAAATAAACTGATAAATTCAAAATTACAGTAACTGAAAGTCAGTGTATCAAAGCATTTTATGACATGGTAGACAAAAGTTAGTTTTGTAAATTTCAGTAGTAGCCAAAAGTCAAAAGCAAAAATTTGCTCATTTTCGTCAATTTTTAAAAATACAAACATTTATCGCTTTGCTTTCACAAAAGTATCTTGAAGTAGCTCAGATCATTAAGAATTAATATGAGTTATCTTGTTTCTGCAAGTTAATTATTTTTTATTATTTTGGCTACACCGCAACTGACATTTTGCGACTTTGATAGGTGATTATGCTAAAACTATGGGACCTATTTTTTTTTATTTGGAGAAATGACATGTTATATTATGTGTAAAAGTTGGATCGTGTTTGGTATAAATATAAAATTTTGGATTTTTACGGGTCCAACGTCCGTAAGATATTAATACTTGGGGTATCTTGGTAAGGATTCGTTTCTGTCTTATTCGAATTGTACTGTGGTGAATCAGAGTTGAACTTCCTCGCCCACCAGTTAACGACGCTGACTGGCCCTCCCCCGCCCACACGTGGCGGCCGCCAATCAGCTGACCGCAGACTCGTCACACGAACGTTACTCGTACACCGAGTGTTCTGTATGTGGTTTCGCGTCCACGCACCGCGCGCTGCTGGCTTTGATCTCTGACCAACAACAGTTGCCGCTCAGGGGATATGGTCCTCTCTCTTAACTACATATAAATACAGTACAGAACAATACCAAGAACGGAGACGATTTTTGATAATAACTGAAAACTAAAGACAAGAGCTTTTGTGCTGAAAATATTTTTGCATCATTTCACTTCTATGCCTCATACGCACATCTGCGGCTCTGTTTCATGTCTAGCGACTGAATATTTTAACACTCACTTGTCGCGAGGTTCTACTGGAAAATCACTAGAGACCTGAAAAATTCGCGTTTTAAGGCACAAGCTACAAGTCAAACAACTGTACTGTAATTTCGAAAATTTTAAATGTTTATTGCATCCGCATCTTGGTGTTCCGACCAGCCGTGTCTCAGCCTGAAGACGGGGATGGATCGCAATCCCCTAAACGTTGCAATTTTTCGTTGATTTAAACCAGTGTTGTGTTGTCACTTGTTTTTTATTTGTTGTACACTGTCCACTATTTGTGTATTTTTCCATCTTTTCTCATATTGGGAATCTTGATATTCTTTGTCAAAAACCGTTCAGCCTAAAGTTACACAGTCTAACATCGTTCAGCCTACAGTCAATCACTTTGTATATGGGTGTTGTCAAATTCTTGACTAAATTATACCTTCAGAATTCTTGCTGATATATATATAAGTAGTATGAAAATGGCGGATCGGGCACAGGGGCTGGGGGCTGTGGTTGTGTGGTTGTCTTTGACCTTTGACCCCATGACCTTTGACCCTGTGACCTTGACCTTGGACCCCCTGTAACCCGACACCCCGACGCCATCTTGTTTCCGGCCGCCATATTGTTTCCGCCCGCCATCTTGTTTCCGGCCAATATCTTGAATGACGTCAATTTCGAAAAATTAAAAAAAAAATTAATTTAAAAATTTAAAAAAATTTAAAAATTAAAAAAAAAGTTTAAAAATTCTGCCATCTTGTTCCGACCGCCATATTGGAGGTTCCTTCCGAGTCTTCCAAAAAATTTTTGATTTCGCATTCCATTATAACCCCACATGTATTTAATAAAAATTTTTATAGAAAAACTTTTTAATAAAAAGACTATTTAATAAAAATGTTTTATATAAAATAATTTTATATAACAATTATTTAGTTAAAAAAATACATCGGGTATGCTCGGCCAAGCTCGTTAACCTTCGGCAATCTTCGGCCATGCTCGGCAACCCTCGGCTCGACCTTGAAGTTATTGCTAATCCTGCCATCTTAGAGCAATCCATTATTTAATTCAAGTGTTGTACTTTAAATAAGGTTCACAAGCTATGCAGTATACATGCATACATAACCCCTAATATTTTAAATAACTAAAATGTAAAATCAATCGTTATTATTTATTATTTAACAATACCCGATCGATTTAACCGATCAATTCAATCAATTAATAATTTTCGATTCAACCGATCAATTATCCTACATT